>JAKSZP010013359.1:0-135265 GCA_022478985.1 Massospora cicadina
CTTTCAAAGCCAAGATCCAGCCAACTGCGTGGTATGGAATGAGGTGCAATGTACACCGCGTTTGGGAAATGAGTGTGCACATCCCCACAAAACTTTTCCCATAGCGCCATCTGCTGAATATCCAGGAATACCCATACTCCATGTTCCACTGATGAGAGTGGTTAAGAGTGCAGCATATTGATGTACTGGTTGCATCGTGCTTACCAAGCTAAATTTCCAGAGAAAACGGGTTACCGCCAGTTTTTTGTTAAGTTTGTCTATTCCTCTGGATTCACCAGGGCGTTTGCAAACTGTAGATGTCGCGGGTCCACCACCTGTGCCCCTTACCTTACTTGCCCAACTGCTCCCTGACATGAGCACTAACTAATCTCCTCAGTGAGATTATCAAACTAAAACCAGACTTGAATTGAATTTTGTTGCAAAAGTGATTGCAATGAGAGAGAAAAGTTATCAAGAATATATATATAAAAAGAGGAAATGAAAAAAAATAACTAAATACCAAAAAACCATAAAAAAGGAACATAATTCAATAATAATGAAAATATATAGAAGAAAATCAAATTTTAATTACTCATACTCAAAATCATTGGGCATTGTTCCCTACTATCATTGGCAGGGCCAGCTCGGGTTGCAACTGGGTCTGTCAGAATTAGTCCCAAGGCACTAAAGTATATCATCCCTAGAAATTAAGAAGATATGCTCTGATAGCAAATAGAGAGACCAACCTGGGGGAGTACAGGTTTTCTAGGCTATAGCCGGTGTTGAGGAAATAGTCCTGGTATGGCATAAGGCCATATGACTGCGCTCAACAGAGGTGGCAGTGATAAGGGGACCTCTGAACTAATGAGATAGTTAAGTCCAGTAGATTTACCTCTGAATTAGGCTTGTTAATTAAGTCTTGAGAAGGAGCAAGTGCTTCTGAAAAACTATCTCGCTGGGTAATCTGGTCAAGTGGGGGGATGTGTTGGAAATTTGGTTGACCATATTATCCATCTCACTTGCCGATTAAAAATTGACAGAAGTTAAAGCAACCAATTGTTCAGTAATAATTGCTGACTAAATTCTTAATCATAAATATCAAAGGATATAATCCTATGGTTGGTTTTGATTAATATTTTGTCAGGGATCATCCCCAACTAAATTATTAGTCAAAATTAATCAAAAGACCTAATCCGATGATGAGATCCAATTACTTTTTGTTGGGGATCATCCCTGACTAAATTAGTATTTGAAATTCATTAAAGGACATAATACAATGATTTTTTTGATTAATATTTTATTGGGCATTATTCCTGACAATGTTAATTAGGTAATTCAATGAGGGCATGATTGCCTATAGTCAGATTGCCATAATGAATCATTACAGAAGAGGCGCTGAACGATTAGGGTCGTTTTAATGAAGCTACTGAAGAATTTTAATGCTTGTTTTGGCAGTAGATAGTAGTAGTAATCAGGTAACATTGCTCCCAAACCATCTGTGTACAGTTCCTAACTCATAGGGATGGTTGCAATTTGTAAAATGTTACACGACTGGGGATTAATTAAGATGAAGACACTTGCTACTGTCAGAAGTTAATCCTGAGGGTTAGAGGTTTTTGGGGGACTAATCAGTTGATTTTCAGAAAATTATCTGAAAGGTTGTCCACCTTCTGTCTTTAAAAACCCCTAAAATTTTCTACTAAAAAACATAATTCAACTGCAATATAGTTTTATATTTACTTCTAAATTAAAGATTGAAGGGAAAATAAGTCCAGAGTTGTTTTTCTCAATTACCATTATCAGAGTGGATTCATTGCACTTATTTTGAAGCTCAACCTACTAGTTGTCACCATATAACTAGTGTTTGTAGTTTTACTCAACAACCAGCCTGTGCAGTAAACATCCTAAAGTTTACAGCTAATCTTTTCATAGCTAAATCAGTAATTTGCGGGGTAGCCTTCAAGTATAGGTTGTATAGTTGAGGGGAGAATAGGATCCCAACCATTTAAAGCTTTAAAAGGAGACATTTCAATTATAAGATGGTAGCTAACCCTATAAGCTAACATCACACTAGACAAATAGAGATTCCATCTACTAGGGTTATTGGAAGCCATCTTTTGAAGAATGGCTACAATGGTACCATTTGCTTGTTCAACTGCACCATTAGTAGAAGGATTGTATGGGGATGTAAATGACTGATAGGTACCCATTAATTTAGTAAGCTTGGATACCATCTGAGAAATGAAGTTGGTCCCATTATCTGATAACAGAACTTTTAGGCTACCATGTCTGGTGAAACTTGCTTAAAAAGAAAGGATGTAGTAGCCTTGGCGGTGACTGTGGAAACTGAGATAGCTTCTGTCAGAATTGCAGACGACCACATAATCCAACCCTTTGATTAAATATGAGATTCAACAATTAGGTTATAATTGTAGAGGGTCAGCAATAGTGGACAATTGATGAGAATATCGTTGGGCGGAATCCCTGATGATATTTGAGGCCACCAACAGATGATAATTTCGTTGGACATCATCCCTGATGAAATTAAGCAAGAATTCAATATTGGGGTAATATCTGATAATTGAATTATAGGGAATTGTTCAGAGCGGAATGGATTGGAGTCATCAGAAACTACCAAAATGTTCAAACGCCGGAGGAAGAGTGGAATTGTCATTGGCCAAATCAATCAGTTTTGTGTACCTAATACCAATTGTTTAGTCTGCTGAACGCCCTAGGATTACGCTGCATAAAAAACCCAAGGCAACAGTACCCACCGAGATTTGGTGCCTAACACTAAGGGTCAAAATCAGTATAGGAGCACAAATATTCTCATCAGACAGCTGAAAAGTTGTGTGCCGATTCTAACTATAAAAACCCCATTAAATTCCCTAATAAAATTAGATTTAAACTGATATTAGCTTAGTTGTTTAAACACTGGTTGTTTTAAACATTACTCTTAAGAGAAGAGTTAAAGGGTCATATATACTTAGGTTAGCAATATTAAAATCTCCACTTGGCTCTGCAAGAAAGGAATAGGGAAAGTGTTCCCTAACATATCAGAATATCTTCAAGAAGAAGAAGCACCAGTTTAGCGTTGGACTTCACTCTCAACGTGGCTTTTTGGGCAACCAATCATAATAATAGTCTTCACACTATTATTTCCCCAGTCTATCAATCCCATTCAAATAATCAACGCCAGGATCCACGAATCTGTGCAGTTGAAATCCAGGGCTAAAAGCGAGCTATCAAGACCAAGATTTTGCCATTGGTGCTCACTACAGAGGGTAGTTGAGTTGTCAAAAGCCAATTTAAAATAACAATTTCTTTTAAAAGGAGCTTCAAAAAGCTCTGGCCAGAATTACAGGCCGTCATTGAAAATGTGCTCAACTCAGTTTCTCAGGCTGATGTTAGTACATTAGAGGAGCATATGATCAAGACGGAGGAAACGCTTGAACAACTAGGAATAGTTAATAATGACCTATGTGGAAAAGTTTCCTCTTTAAAGCGGAAAGAGGGTGAAATTGTCAAGGAAATTTTATTTCAGAAAACTGAATGGGAAGTGGTTTGAGAATGCATCCAATGGTTTCATGAGGAGATGGCGAAAATGACCAAGTGTATAGAGGAGTTGGAGAAACACCAATGTGATTGCAAACAATTTGAGGTGAATGATGGCGTAGCAAAGGCATGTGAAATGCCAAGCAATAAGACCTCTCTGCCCTGAAACATGCCTAAACCATTTGTTGGTGTGTCAGAAATGACTCCTGAAGTCACTCCTATGGCTTCTCGAGTAGCTGGGCCATGATCTCCTATTAGTGAAGCAACTGAGGAATTTCGAAAAATGCCAAAATTGCCCACCTTTCACTGGGATAACGCCCTAGCGTTCTTCCACTTATTTGAGATGACCATGTTCAGATATGCGGACTAACAAAAAGCAGTAACTGTAATGAACTGCCTAAGCATGGATTGCCAGATCTTGTGCTTCCTCACCTCAATGGGGACAATTGGTTGTACGCAGAAGCAAAAGCAGCCATTATGTTGGAGTTTGGAAGCCATACTCGGATGGCAAATCATAAACAAGAGTTCATGGGTATCCAATTCTGCAAAGATGAGACCCTGGCTAGTTTCACAGACCATTTTTACCAAGAAGCTCAGATCTTGGCAGGGGCAAAAGTGCTAGATGCTTTTGATGAATGCATAGCCATGCAGTTGGCACTTTGGCCCTACTGCAAATTGCATTAGATTATGGCAGCAGCACTAATAACCAAAATAACAACCTCACATATGGTGGACCATCTGAAGATGTTAAGAGCAACTTTTGATGCGCCCAATTAATCTTATAACGAAATTCCAACTAAGGATGATCACGCTTTGGTGGAATTAGAAGATGATATTTTAGAAAACGTTGAAAAATTCAAAAAAGTCATTATTCAGCAGAATCAAGTCGCAATGGGGAAAACCCCTGATAGATCCAAGTGGAAGAATAAATCAACTAGCCACTATTGGAAAGATGGAATTATGGGACAATTTGCCGCCAAAAATTGGAAGAAGAAATCACAATGATTTGTAAATGTTGTGATTCCTCAAGAGGATGATGAAATTGCCCAAAATTTGGGAAAAGGCCTTGCAGTCTAGATGCAGAACTATCTAGCACTGCAAGAGAACCTGTTCCACCAGATATCTACATGGAATAGAGCTGTTGGCAGGACTAGCTCAGGTTGTAACTGGGTCCACCATGAGAAGTCCCAAGGCGTTAGATGAGATCAGAATTTGAGGCGATTAATCCAGAGAATAGTGATTGAATTTGGTTAAACTTAAATTTGTCATTTAATGAGCAAACGCAAGAAATGCCAAAAATATTATCTAATCCAGATGACTTTAGCAACAAAAAACGTTACCAAATTAATCTGCGCAAGTAGTGGATCATTTACAGATCAATCAGCAGATTTAATCAAACGTTTTTTATGGCAATTAAAGCTGAGAAATAGGATCAGATCTTGATAAATTTGGACTGAGAAAATGCTGTTTGAACTGTTATCTGGGCGGAAAGCCGCATTGCTGCCAATATTGTATTCAGCAGTAGAGCCATCTTTGGGGATGAGTGCCAAACATTGTTCATCCCAACTGGCTGATATCCTGATTATATTACAATCTTGGTCATTCAAAATAGCTTTGAAAAATTAAAAAAAAGGGAAAACAAGTTGGATGCCTATAGATGAAGCCATTCAAAATTATCAAGTCAGCAAATGATGCCTATACAATTCAATATTGAAGATGGTCAAATAGGCAATAGGTCCACACAAAATACTTAAAGTATTGGGCTTAAGAAAAAATATATAATTATAAAAAAGATAAGATAAAAATAATAAAAAGATGCATAAAAAAATAAAAAAGTAAAAATTATTAAAAACAATTTAATTTGAGCAGTGATGCATCTAGTGAAATTCCCACCTACCAAGCGTGGAGGAAGGGAAAATTAATTGGCATGAGTCCCAAGCAATTGGTAGGATCATGAAGGGCTGAAACTAGATCCGCCATGATAGCCCCTATCAATGAGATGTTGAGACCCGTCCTGGGGTTTGTACAGGTGGCAAGAGTGCCAACAACTCATCCTGGGGTTTATACAGGTGAACCAGTTGATCTCTCATAACAGATGCAAAGATGGGACTGGCATGACATGATGTTGCAGGAACTGCACTTGAGAAGAGTTGGCAATGGGTAGCAACCAAGGATATGAAGTCATCATACCAAGCAGAGCATATGGGCGTTAAGTGCAGACAGAGCTGCACTATGCTGAGGACATATAAATATGACAAACCATATATTAACTCCAGCTAAGACAGCTTCTATTCCCAAGGGTTCTATCTTCCATTGGATATCTGGTCAAGAAGGGGATGTGTCAGATTTGCAGATGACCACATAATTCAACCCTTTGACCAAATATGAGATTTGACAATTAGGTTATAATCTTAGAGGGTTGGCAATAGTGGCCAATTGATGAGAATATCATCAGGCGGAATCCTGGATGATATTTGAGGCCATTGACAGATGCTAATTTCGTCAGGCATCATTCCTGATGAAAATAAGCAAAATTTTGATATTGGGATAATACCTGATAGTCAAATTATAGGGAATCGTTCAGAGCAGAATGGATTGGAGTCATTGGAAACTACCAAAACTTTCAAATGCTGGAGGAAGAGTGGAATCGTCATTGGCCAAAGCAATCAGTTTTGTGTACCTAATACCAATTGTTTGGTCTGCTGGACGCCCTAGGATTACGCTGCCTAAAAAACCCAAGGCAACAGTACCCACCGAGATTTGGTTCCTAACACTAAGGGTCAAAATCAGTATAGGAGCACAAATATTCTCATCAGACAGCTGAAAAGTTGTGTGCCGATTCTAACTATAAAAACCCCATTACATTCCCTAATAAAAGCAGATTCAAACTGATATTAGCTTAGTTGTTTAAACATTGGTTGTTTTAAACATTACTCATAAGATAATTGTGCAAGGATCAGATATCCTTAGGTTAGCGCTATCAAAATCTCCGCTTGGCTCTGCAAGAAAGGAATAGGAAAGTGTTCCTTCAAGATCAGAATATCTTCAAGAAGAAGAAGCATCAGTTTAGCGTTGGACTTTACTCTCAACATGGCTTTTGGGCAATCAACCATAATAATAGTCTTCATACTATTATTGCCCCAGTCTATCAATACCATTCAAATAAACAATGTCAGGATCCACGATTCTGTGCAGTTAAAATCCAGGGCTAAAAGAGAGCCATCAAGCCCAAGATTTTAACAGCTTCAATCCATTTAGTAAAATGGTTGATAGCTAATAGGATATTAACGTCCATAAGTGGCAGTAGGGAGAGGGCCCACCACATTGATACTCATAGTAGAGAAAGGCTCTGAAGGTCCCACAATTTTTTGTTGGAACATTGGATTTTTACAACGTTGTTGTTGGCAAGTGAGACAAATCTCCAACACATCGTGTAAAGGTTCCAGCATGTTATCCCAGTAAAAATGAATTTTTAAGCACTGTAAGGTCTTACCAACAGCTTCATGCCCTACAGTTTGATGATCCTCTATAAAAATATCATTCCTTGCAGAGGGCTGAATAAAGGGCAACCATTTAGATCCCAACTTCTTGTATAATGAACCTTCTTTAACCTGAATATCTTCAGTTAAGGATTGTAGCTTTGATATAAAATCCTTAGATTTATGGTACCAGAGCTCATGTCTAACAATCAAATAATAGATGCAATCCTCTTCAGCAGAGAATAACATTAGTATAGGCAATCAAGAAAGTCCATCAGCATTTTGATGAATAGCTCCAGAGCAGTGTTGAATTGTAAAGTCATAATTCTGGAACTTTAAGGCCCATCTAGCTAAGCGCCCATCAGGATCCTTCATTTGTTGCAACCACTTCAAGGAAGCGTGATCCATGACAATAGTGAAATGCTTGCCATAGAGGTAATTGCGGAAAGGCTTGATGGCGGACAAAACTGCAAGGTATTCTATCTTAGTGATGCTATAATTGCGCTCAGCCTTAGAAAGGGTTTTACTTTATTATGCAATGGGGTGATCAACCAGGTTGTATCATGTTGAGCCAGAATGGCTCTAATAGCAATATCACTGGCATTAATTAATAAAATAAAAGGTTTGGAAAAATCAGGATGGTCTAAGATTGGGGCACTAACTAAAGCTTGATGCAATAGATCGAAAGCTTTCTGCTTCTATTATTCCCATACAAAAGGGACTTCCTTGTGCAAAAGGTAAGCTAAAGGTTCCGCAATCTCCGAAAAATGGGGGATGAATTGTCAGTAATAACCAAACGTCTCTAAAAACACTTGATATCAAGCAAGCTTTTAGGAACAGGCATGTCCAAAAATAGCTTGTATCATATTAGATAAGGGTAAAATCCCCTCACAATTAACTTTATGACCTAAGAATTTCATCTCAGTTTTAAAAAAAGCACACTTGGATGGTTTTAGCTTAAGCAAAGCGTGATGCATCTGACCAAATACTTTATTTTAAATGAGCCAAATGCTCATTAAAAGTGCAAGAAAACATAGTACATCGTTTAAGTATACCAAAACACAAGAAAGTTTCAAATCCTCAAACAAGCCATTCATGGCTCGTTAAAAGTAGCAGTGGCACTACAAAGCCCCTGCGGCATATGAGAAGGCTTAAATAACCCCTCACTAGAGATTAAAGCACATTTTTAATGGTCTTCTGGAGCCAAGTCAATTTGCCATTAACCACTCGCAAGGTCCATACCTGAGAAGTATTGTGACCCAGATATTAGTCTCAGTGATTATCAATGTGAGGTAGAGGATAAGAATTCTTTTGGGTAACAGCATTGAGACTATGATAGTCCATAACCACTCTATGACCCCCATCATTTTTCTGGATGAGTAGTAAAGGAGAAGCCCATGGACTCTTAGAAGGCATTAATAGCCCCACATTGAGGAGTTGTTTCAATTTCACTGAGACCTGAGCCTGTTCAACTTTAGATTTGTGATATGGTCGAGCTAAAATAGGGGAGTATCCCCAGTTTTCACCTGATGCTGCACATCTTCTATTAGCCCAAAATCTCCAGGACCTTTGGAAAATATATCCGCATACTCTTCAATCAGAGCCTCAGCTTCATGCTGTTGTTCTAGAGTAAGTGAATCCCCAAATTTGACAACAATTCTAGCAATGATAGGGAATCTTCCAGCCTAAATTCATGTAAATCTCCACATCTTGAGACGAATAAAATTTCACTCACAGGAGTAGGCCGCACATAGGTGATGGGATTATTGCAATTCAATTGCATAGGTTGACAAGTGATATAATCTAGTAGAACTAAAACAGTCTCATCATAAGCGGGATCAAGGATACCAGGGCAGGTTAAAACCTCCAAATGAGAGGTATTTTTGTTACCAAAGATCTCTAATACATGATCAGCGGGAAAAGATACTTGTACTCCAGTACCAATTATGACTTGAGCTTTTGGAGGAATGGTAATCTTATTGTTAGAATACAAAGGCATTCCTTCAGAGGCACAAGCTGATGGAGGCGGAAGTATAGTCCTTGGTCCCAAGATTCAGTACTCAAGACGTGAGATAGAAGTGGGGTATTCCAATAAGCAAACATGTCATTTGAGTTTGCCTTTGCTATTGGGAACATCTTGTAGAATTAAAGGTACTTGGTACCCAATTAAGGAAGGTAATTGTCCTTAAGTCTGATTATCACATAAAAATCAATGGGAAATTTGGTTCCCAAGAGCAGGTCATAGCATTTGTTGTCCAACGCTACTTCATGGGCTGACACAACCAACTTTCCAAAACGTATTGGAAGAGAGGAATAAGCTCCTATAGATTAAGTGCAGGAAGAACCAGCAGTTCTGTAGTCTTGAGAATGGTTTAATTCCAGCGCCAATTTGATTTTTATAAGTCTGGACGATATTACATTGATGGGTGATCCCGTATCAATGATAGCCAAAACTTCCACCTTATGCACGATGAATTCCACCCAGGTCACATCAGTGCCAAAGTTTGGGATTGAAAACACCGAGGGATTAGTCAATTGAATTGAATTAGAAGAAGAAGAAACAGAAGCATAAGCAGAATAGCATCTTTGTTGGCTAATTCATCAGGGATATCAAGTTCACCAGGAGTGGATATCACATAACAATCTTTAGATGTGTTAAAAAGATATAATTGAGGCACAGGAGGTGGGTCATCACAGGGAGCCTCATGCCCTATGTTGATTCCTCTTCTTTCGACTCCTCTGCTTATTTTTTCCAACATTGAGATTTCAGATGACCCACGAGACTACAATAGTTACATGGCTCCTTCCTTGGTTTGGGTTTGGGTCTAGGCGGCACCAGATGGATATATGAATGAGGGTTATTAGCAGAGGTCAGGTGTACCACACCATTAGGAATCTCTATGAGCGCTTTTTGATATTGAGAATGGATCTGAAGTTTCTTTTAAGTGATTTTAAATGTAGTAGCAACTTAGTGCGAGAAGCAAATGCACTCATTACAGCCAATATGGCATCATATACAGTAATCCAGTTGCAAGTAGCAAGAGTTTGGGACTCATGATAGATTCTCCTGGCAAAATCTTGTATTGACTCTCCTCGCTTGATTTGGATACTCATAAAGGCTTGCTTTTGGCTTAATAGTATTTTAAAACTCCCAAATTCTTTTCAATGGAGGTCTTCTCTTGTGCCCATGTATTGCAAACCTTAAGGTTAGGAACCATGATCTCTTGAGCAAACTGGCTTGGGCAAGAGGTAATATACCATACTTTCTGTTGATCTGTTGCCCCGATCATTGCACGCTCATAGACAAATAGAAACGAATGGATGCTACCTTCACCCGGCTCAAACTTATCCTTAAAGGTAGGTTTGAAGGTAGTGGGTTCATTACTCAAAACATTTACGTCCAATACCATGACCAGATCAGCTTCAGAGGGTTCAGATTTTGGGATATGAGCTTAAGTGGGTATTCAGTCAACTAGTTGCCTTAAATGATTGGGGACCTCCTGTAAATTGTGAACCCATTGAGAAAGATTATCATTTTCAGGCGGTTGATTCAAGTTAGAAATTTCAGTGATCATCTCTTCCTGCTTGTTTTCAAGTACTCCACATTTACAGTTAATCGTTCAATGGAAGCATTTAACATTGCAAACTGAGTTTCTTAAATAGTTTGGTTAGCATCGCATAGATGATGAGCATTATCTACGCCATCCAATAAGTTGATTAAAGAGTATTTTTGGTCAGTCAGAAGGCCTTCCAATGATAAGAAACATCCTTTTGCTATGGCTTGGGTTTGGGTTTCTAACGCCTGTACTTTCAATACTAGTAGAATTGAAGGATCTGAACTGTGCATTGGAAGCGAGGAGCTAGGGGGACCAGGAGGTCAAGAAGGTCCTTGTGACCCATCTTGACCTGCTGTCCCCAGTGGGCCTTGTTGACCCACAGGGCTGGGAGGACCACGTTCACAGGAGGTCCCATGCTTACCAAAGGAGAACTAGGTGGTCCCAGCGGTCCAGGAGGACCAACAGTGCCGGGTCCACCTTCTCTAATTGTATCCATAATTCAGACAAGTTGTTGGAGTAGCCCGTCAAGCTTTATAAAGCGCTCCTCATGTTGGACCCACTTTGTCCCAGTTGTCTCATAATCTCATCCTCAAGGGTGGTGATATGGTGGTGAATAGGGTTAGTGACATTGCTAACCTGCTGAGATACTTCTTGGCTGATGTATTTCACAACTCCATTATCAATTCCCACCAATTTTTTATGTAGATTGTTAATTTCTCTTTTATCATCGAGTATGGCTTCCCAATTATCCCATCCAAAGTTAAAAGCCATCTCATAAAACAAGGATAACTGAGAGTGAAATTGTTGTGCCATGGTCAACTGGCGTTGGATCTCGAGAGATGTAACCCCAAAATCTGGAGTACATGATGAATAGCGGGATGTACGTTGCGCCTGAGGTACTTCTCAGTTCTAGCCAACCCAACTTTGGTAGGTTTTGTAACACCACTCTGCTGTATAATCTCATCATATTATTGGCAACTTTAGACGCTTGGTCTCAATTAGGATGGGCACCAGGCTGGATAGCCCCCCTTATCAAGCCTTTTACCATTTCTTTTACGTTTGTTACTTAAATCTGATAATTATTTTGGTCAGGGCCCAGTTTTTTTTTTTTTTTTTTTTCCCCCCCCCCCCCCCCCCCCACACACCCCCCCCCACACACACACACCCCCCAATGGCCAAGTCCATAGAAGCTCAAAATCGCAGATTATTTGTATTAGCGGAAGGCATTTCTTGCCTGTTAGAGTGTACCCATTGGGTGATACTCATTGATTCCTCAGAAGAGGTGCTTTCTTTGCTAGACATATTCATCGTTGTGAAAGTATGTTTTCACCAGGTAGCCTCAGAAGCAGACCTGGCAGAGAGCACCAGTATTGGAATTTTGATAGAAATTATGAAAGCAGGTTCTTTGAAGGCTACAAAATTATTAGTTCTGTGGCTCTAGCAAAGGATAACAAAAATGCAATGAAGTTATTAGTTCTGTTGCTATAATTGATTACAATCTGAAATACAGAATCCTGTATAAATAGACCAAAATTAAGCTATGTGAGACAAAAATAGAGGTACTTTATTTGTTAGAAATGAGGGATATCTTAGGGATAGATTTAGTAGTTATTTGTGAGGGTTTTTGAAATGCACATGAGGTAAGATCTTTCTTATTTGGTGACTGATATTGCTGATTATTTTTACCATACTTGTGATGGCCAGATCTAATAAGATTATTATTTGATGAGACCAACATTCTTGTATAATATTTTGCCTCATCAGATAGCTTAGCATCATACTTCAGAGAAGGTTGATAACTCTGAAGGGTGATCATCAATCTATCTTGATATCGGACATTTCTGACCTAATTTTGCAATCTCATTAGACTGAGATATTGAATCTTGATCTTGAGTAATTCTGATCACCATAGTTGAATCCACAACAAGGATTGTAACAATCGCGATCATACATGAATCCCATAAGGTTGGAAATTATGAGATTTGTGTGTGTCAATAGTTGCAATTCCATTATTCCGAGTAGGACTTTCCTATTTGAGTCAATAACGAAATAAATGTACATAAATCAGTTCATTTGATTGGTTGTTCATTCTGATGTTCCCCTCCATTTCTCCGCCAAGTTGCCTGGTTGCCATCAAATCTGGAGGCTTTTGCTCCCTTCATTAACCACAATTCTTCTAGCCTTTTTTAAAAGTATTTCAAAGCGAGTTCAAGCCCCAATGGGCCCTCATTTTGGAATTCTATTCCAACTTTGAGTTCACTTCTTCCAATAAAGGCCGCTATTTGCTAATTTGTTTTATTTAATTAAATTTACTAATGTGAGTTGTTGGCCAGCAGATGGTGGTGCTCCAGGGAAAGGGGGTGGATGCGCTGGGCTCCTTTTTGGGGAGGTCTTGCCCTGGTTAGTTTGGAGACAGAGTTTTTTCTTTCTCATAACAATCACTTTAGTTACTACAATTCGATTCAAACAGCAAATTTGGATAACCACACACAGGAAAGATGGGCGACTTTATCAATAAAAATAATACAACATGGGCAAGTGTCACGGCGAGCAGTGCGCTTAACAGTGCAACTAAGGGCAAGAAACGCCCTGGAGGGGGACCAGAAACCCAATCCGTAAAGAAATTGCAAACTCAGACACCATCTGGGTTTATGGTTTTTACTGTAAAGCAAGCGCAATATATGTACATTCAGTTCAACCAACCCTTGTCAAAGGTGGAACATGGGATCAGACTTTTCCTTGGGGATGAGTCACTGACCCTGTGGGAGAAAACATGTGATGCACAGCCCTCAATTTTCCCTTACGCGGTGTACATAGCCACCAACAACATGGGCTGTGGCTGGATTGATATTGGTTTTGAAACAGCTGATGAATCCAATGCTGCAGCAAACAGCTGCATGGAAATTTCCCTCCCTGAGGGCAAAAAAATTGTGTGCACTGTGAGCACCAGATGGAACAAAGCAAAAACTTTGTTCATCTCTTTTGACTCGCTCCCCACCACCCTTCCTCATAAGGTAATTGAGGAGGAGCTCCGCAAAGGTCTTGTGGCCTACGGAGAAATCCAACAACTTGAATTACAGAAATTTCACCTGATTCCCAACCTGTGCACAGGTAAAGCTATTGCCATAATCAATCCCTTCCCAGAAGTGGAAGAGGACTTATCCAGAATCCCCCGCACAGCAGAATTTCACTTTGAAGATGGGGGCCAGTCAGCCACATTCTGAGTTACACCAGAATGCGCACCACCCATTTGCAACCACTGTGGCTCACTGGGCCACAAGGAACACGCATGCCCTGTGAAAGAGGGCTTAATGGAAAATGACTATTGTGAGGAAGCAATGGACGAAGATAATGAAAACTTCGCCAACATGACTGATGGTCACCACCCATTCCGCTGGGGTGAAAATGGACTATACTCCATCGTGGACCCAGTTACAAGCAAACAACGTAAAGTAGCACAAAAAGCCTGCAAGCGAGCAGCGGCTGAAGCGGTGGCACATGTGGAGTCCACCATTAACCCTGGACAAATTTGGGAGGATATTTCAGATATTCACCAAACTAACCAATCAGAACAAATATGCCCAGGTCGAAAATTTTCATAGTAACCTGACTGAGTCACAAAGCGACATCAGTCATGCACATATTGAGGAACAATGAAACCGCAATTTGGGTGAAAATGCGGTGCACAATTCACCAAAGTCAAACCTCAAAAATATAAAATCCAATCAACAATCCACATCAAATCAACATGAGACCTGTGCAGGAAAAGATAATGCAAATGTAAAAAACCTCAATTCCATTGAATCATTAGGTCAGATCAAGGGAACCAACAATGGCATTGAAAGAGCTGGAGTGCAGATGTGGAGCATGGCCAAAATGAGCCGTGGTGGGATAGGGCCAGAGAACCCTCCCAACCGCTCCTGAGGCGCTGCAGGCACCTCATTATCAATAGGGACGCTAAACATCGCAGGAGCCAGAGCTCATACATCCCAAGCCAAAAAGCTGTATTCCTGCAAAAACCTCTTGTAGACATCTTGGCCATCCAAGAAACCCACTGTCTACAAGGGGAAGAAAAATCCTGGTCAACCATGGTTGCACCATCACAATCAGTATGGACGTCTCAATGTGGGGTGATCATCCAAAACAACAAAAAATTTAAAATTACAAATTCGTCATCACACTTGTATGGTTGAGTCCTGGTAGCAACAATTACATGCCAAGAGGAAATAATTTCGATAGCATGTATATATACACCGTGCACTGCAACTGATAGAAAACAATTTTTTGAAAACATTCCTGCTCTCACCCTCCCACAAGATACCATTATGTTAGGCGAATTCAACGGCTGGATATACCCAATATGGACTGATGGCCTAATCCCAGGGGATACCCACCTGGACACATTGAATTCCGCACAATAAAGGCATCTCTTGGCTTACAGGATGCTCTTCCCCCCAGTTCACCACTCCTTCCCCACATGACGTGGCCCAACATACGCGAGGGATCGCTCATATCAATGAGTTGCATTGACCACATCCTCATCCTGCAATCCCACCGCTCAAGAATCTCCAAATTTATAGCAAAAAAGATCAATTTTTCTGACCACCGATTAGTTATGGTGCAGTTAGCGCCAACCCCAATCCCACACACAGGTGTCGCCTTGGAGAAAGCTTCACCCAGAAAATATAAAATTGCCTGAGATATCTGAATGGGTTGAAAACAAGGCTACAAACCCAGAATTCACAGCCCCATTCACTTCAGATCCCATTGGAACATGGGAAAATTTCAAAAAGGATTTAATCACAAACCCTGACATGTTGCATCATGTAAGTACACCGCGGACATGGCCACAATCAAGCGTACCTTGGTGGAGCTAAACCACTTGGAAATAAATACTCTGAGATCTGGCTATAGCCCCAACTGGGGACGCAAACGGGCAGAAATTTCTGCCCAACTTAACAATTTCATCTTTGAACACCAACACAGAATCAATCAACTTTTTCTGGACTTTTCTTTCTCGTTGCAAACACTTTTGCAACCCATTCAATTCAAGACTAAATCTAGTTTGATAATCTCATAGAGGGGATTAGTCTGCGCCCATGTCTGGGAGCAGTTGGGCAAGCAAGGCAAGAGGAGCAGGCGGAAGGCCCGCGGCCTCTAACATTTGAAAATGCCCTGGAGAATCCGGCGGTGTAGAAAAAAATCTAAAAAAACTGGGTCACAATTTCCCCGGAGATACTCACATGGCAAGCACAATGCAACCAGTACATCAATACACCACATTCCCAGCCACTTTTGTCAGTGGAATTCGGAGTCCGTGTGTATCTGGACATCCAAAAAACGGCCCTATGGGAAAAATTTTGTGAAAATGTACACAAAATTTTCCCAACCCCGCGGTGTACGTTGCACCTCACTCCATGTCATGCGGTTGGCTGGACCTAGGTTTTGAAAGCAAAATAGCAGCAGACGAGGCTGCAGCGGTGCGCGTAGTGGTTGACCTCCCCAAAGGGCAATGGGTTGTCAAAACTAAATGCACCAGATGGACAAAATCAAACCAAATTTTCCTCACGTTTGACTTTTTGCCTACTACGGTAAAACGTGACATTTTTGAGCAACACCTGAAAGATGGTCTTGCCATATACGGCGAAATACAATCTTTTAAAATGCAACGTTTCACGCTGATGCCACACCTGTGCACCGGCAAAGCCATCGCAGTTCTGACCCCAACTGAAGAGATCACGAAGGACCTAACCCAGATCCTGCACTCCACCTTTATTGATATCGCAGGGCACACCACCCACCCATTCTGGGTAACCGTGGACAGCGCGCCCCCCATTTGCACCCACTGTGACGCGTTCGGCCATAAGGCACACGTGTGCCCCATTAAAGAGGGCGTTACATTCTAAGAGCACCCCTCGGCAGCCATGGCCAGCGGAGAGGTGCACTACAAACCAACCGCAAGCACCAAAGAGGCTTTCCTGTGGGGAGCACAAGGCTGCTACCTATTGGTAAAGCCCATCTCCCCGCAGGAGTGGAAGAAGGCCAAGCAGGCCCATAGGGCCGCGGCCAAGGAAGCGGCCAAGGTCACCACCACCATCCCATACTCACAACGCCAGGAGGACATGGAGACCTTCACGGTGGAAGCAACTTGGGAATCCATCACCCAATCAGATTGGGAGGCCCAAGCTAAACAGGCCACTCAATCCGAGGATCCGATGGGAGATTCGATCTCACCTAATCGCTGCACCCAAGCCCCAGTTGAAACTGACTTGGGACCTATCCCAACCAAAAAAAAATTTTTTTGCCCCACTCGATGGTGCACCGAACTTATCTGCACCGCAAAAAATTTGTCCGACGTCGGGAAAACAAAAAGTGAAGGCCAAAGCCAACGTGACTCTTTCTGCAAAAATTAACAAAAACCCCAATAGCATTGCTGCTTATACCCGCGCTGCTGTGAAAGCCCGTGGGGACCTGGAAGAGGCTGGTGGGCCAGGGGGCCCACCCCCTCGCACCTAAGGTGCGAGGGGGGAAACCTTCACTCTAGGGACGCTGAATATCGCCGGACTCAAGGCCTCCCCGTCCCAGGCTAGGAAACTGAGTTTTTTACAAAATAATTTACCCGTGGATATCCTGGCCATCCAGGAAACCCACTGTCCATGAGGTTCCGAGGATGCTTGGAAAACAATGCTCCTGCCATCCCTATCCTTTTGGTCAAAGCACTGTGGGGTGCTAATTTGGAAAAATAATTTTTTCAAATTTACATCTTCAGAAACATTCCTAAATGACTGAGTGCTCGTTGTCACCTTCTCATGGGCCAATGTTGCACACAGAATTGTCAACAGTTACGCCCCAAACGGTGCACAAGAGCGTCAGGAATTTTTCTCGTCAGTCAAATCCCTCCCGCTACCCCCCAATTCTTTCCTAATCGCAGACATGAACTGTTGGCTAACCTCACCAACGGACCGGTGGCCACCCTCACCCCATGCCCCACAGGGTCACGTAGAACTACGCATTCTAAAAGCCACCCTTGGGTTAATGGATGCACTGCCGTGACATGCCCCACTGCTCAAAAACATGACGCGTCCCCACATCCACAACGGCCAATTAAGGTCCATGACCCGCATTGACCTTATTCTAGCACCAGCAAAATTCCAACCCCACATCTCCCACTTCAAAACAACAAAAATGGAATTCTCTGACCACCGACTGGTCTCGATAACATACCACTTACCCATCACAGTTGCAAAGGCTCCACATTGGTGCAAAATCCGCCCCCCAGAGCTTGCGTTGCCAGGATTTTCCACGTGGGTGGAAGAGGCAACTTTGGCAAAATCGTTTGTTGCACCATTTTGCGCAGACCCCATTTCCACATGGGCAACTTTCAAAAAAGACACCATCCACCACTATTGCCATCTCTCATCCAGACGCTCATGAGCCACATCGGCGGTTATATCATGCACGCTGGCGGAATTGGCCCACTTTGAGTCCAACATTCTAGCCTCAGGATATAGCCCTGCATGGGGCCAGAAGTGGGTGGAGGCAGCAGCCCACCTCAACGCACTTGAAAGGCAACACAAACATCAGGTTTGTGTCCAATACAGGGCCACATGCATCACTAAAGGTGATAAGTGCACCGCATACTTCTTCAAAAAAATTTTTGAACATGCCAGAGCGTGGCCTGCACACAGGTGCAAAGATCGGATAATTCTATCATGGACACACTGGCCGAAGTGGCAATCAAAACGCAAAGATATTACTCCGAGTTATACCAAGCTGAACCAATTCAGCCAGCCAAAATGGTGGAATTTCTCGACAGAGCTCATATCCGCACTGTTTACCAATACCCGGAAATAATGAATTTAATTACTCCAAACGAATTATGGACTACCATTCGTGGTGCGCCAAACCAAAAATGCCCAGGCCCAGATGGCATTCCATATGAGTTCTACAAAAAATATTTTAAATACATATCCCCATTGCTGCTAGCCTCACTCAACCAAAGCCTGTTGGATATGCGCCTCCTACCAGGAGGACATGAGGCTTTTACAGTCACACTCTTCAAGAAAGGGGATAAGGGGGAATCTCTTTCTGCTAAGCATCACTTTTCGAAAATCAATTCAGCCTGAAATTTAGCTCCACTAAAGAGATTTACAAAAACTATTAGCAATTATGGCAGGAAACCCCGCAAAAGAACCCGCAGGCTATGCCACATGAGCCAGCACCACCCCAAACGAAGCAACCCTCGGTTACCCACCTCAGGGTCAACCAGAATCACCCGCTCTCAAGCAGCAGCCATGAAAGCAGGCACCACCCCCCAACCTGGAGCTACTCCAACTAGTGCCAGTTCACCTGATCGCACTTCTGCAACCTGCACGCCTAACAGCTCTGTGTGTGCTGCCTCCCACCAACCCGCTGGGCCCCCTCCAACCAAGGAGGCCATCACCCACGCTGTTTTAATGGCGTCTGCTCAGTTGAATGCAACTCAGCCTATCCAGACATTCACCTCCCCCATTGTGTCAGCTAATTCAGCCCCATCTATTATTGCTGATGCTGTGTTTCTGGCTCCCTCCATGAGGGGCGATACCCAGCTACCTGGCCCCCAAATCCTCAGATGTAAGGTTGGATTAGCCGCATATTCTGGTTCACTAAGCACCAAATTGGGACAATTACTCTTCCCAATGAGGATTCAAATGGTTCGGATTTTGGAACTTCACACCAGCTCCAATCTCACCCATCCCATTTAAACCCCATAATTGGCACTTCTCAAGTCGGCACTTTATCGCAATATGCTGAAAATGACCAATTCACTAATCAGCCAATGAGTTTTGCCCACGAAATCAGAGCAAACACTCGGGCTGAATTTACCCAAATAGATTGGGATGGTGATGAAACATCTCCCTCCTCCCAATTGGCTGGAGTTAATTCCAATCTGGATGGGACTCCCCAATTTAGCGAGGCCCAACAATCACCTGGCCCCCAAACCCTCGGATAGAAGGTTGGTTTAGCCGCACATTCTGGTTCACTAAGCACCAAATTGGGACAATCTACTCTTCCCAATGGGGATTTAAATGGTTCAGATTTTGGAACTTCACACCAGTTCCAATCTCACCCGTCCCATTTAAACCCCATAATCGGCACTTCTCAAGTTGGCACTTTATCTCAATATGCTGAAAACGACCAATTCACCAATCAGCCAGTGAGTTTTGCCCACGAAATCACATCAAATACTCGGGCTAAATTTACCCAAATAGATTGGGATGGTGATGAAACATCTCCCTCCTCCCAACTGGATGGAGTTAATTCCAATCTTAATGGGCCTCCCCAATTTAGCGAGGCCCAACAAACCGCCCCTCAATTTAATATGATGCCAGCAACTGCTGTAACATTCCAGAAACAAGGGAACTCCGCAAACTTGTCCAAACCACCAGCTCACACTCAACCTGCAATTGCAGCCCAAAGCAAACACAAACGTACCAAAGGAGCCACTGGGGCGTGGCAAAAACCTCTGGCACCAACGCTACCCAAAGCTGATCCCCGTGAAGTGGCGTTTATTGCTGATGTTAAGAAGAAATGGGCCGAAACTAGAGCACAAAAAGCTCTACCTCGCTCAACCCTCTCCCACGCAATTCGCCTTTATTATGGGCATAACCCTGTTGAATTCTATACAGAGGATTACTTCTCATACTTTGCAGCAATTGCGGAGACATTCCCTATTAACACCACCATCCATGAATCAGTGGAGGGCCACTACATCGATGTGGGCTTCACTGAAGCTGCCCTTGCTGACCATGCTGCCACCCTCCAGGTCATTATTCCACGCGGATCTCTTCGCATCTCCTGCACACGCTCTCACCTGGAGAAAATTTCATGGGTTACTTTTTCCAACCTACCAACGACTGTTGATCCTGAGTCTCTTAAACTGGCACTCCATCGTGGTTTAATGGAGTTTGGGTCTGTTCTTTCAGTGGACTTTAGCGTCCCCTCTTACTATGCTCCCACTCAAAGAGCTCGCACTGCTAGGGCGTCGTTCATCCCCTCCCCCACTGTATCCCGTAACATTGAGGTTATTCCTCGTGTGGCGGTAGTTGGGGCATGCCCTGAGATCTTTTTTGTCGACCCTGATCAGGCGCGCCCCCGGTGTTCATGGTGTAACGCCCTTGGACACTTGTATAGTGGCTGCACAGCTCGAAAACAAGCCCTCTTAGCCACCACCCAGGGGCCTAAACCAGGCCAAAAACGATCCCACATGGCTGCAGCAGCAATTCCACAACCCACACAATGGGTTCCCGTTCAAGACCTGTCCCCTGAGGCCTTACGCCTAGCAGTTGAAACAGCTAACCCCACTATTGGTGTGGGATACCTTCGCGCTCATGCCCCCCTTCCAATGGGCACCCCCTCCAATCTCCCAGAGTCAACTCCCTCTCTCACCAAGCGCAAGGCATCTCCCACAGGGTGCCCCTCGTCAGCCACCCCCACTCAGGGCTCCGCGGCACCCCCACCAACCTCTACCAGCTATTTATCGCATCAGCCCTCAGCTCCCAATGGAGCTATGCCCACCAGCATGGACTGGCAACTCGCGGCCTGCGGTAGAAGTGCCACCTCAAAGAGTCCTACCCCAACCCCACAGTCCATTTCGCGCGGATCCTTTGAAGTGTTGGAGGAAGTGAATATGGACTCAGACTCATCAAATGGGGACACCGCGGAGGTCACCATTGAGCACCCTCAGGTCCTTCCCCTGCAACGGAGCGGGGGCAGCATCCTAGGCTGGCTTACTGGGTCCTCCGCCCCCCCACCCTCTCCTTCCCCTCAGAACCCTCGACGCTCCTCACGGATTGCAGCTAATAGTCAAGCTAAAGGACTCAAAACTAGCCGCCTCACAGCAGCAGGTTTAAGCGCTGGCAACCCCCCAGGACATGGAGGGGAACAGCTATGAGTCCCCATGGCAGCACCCTGGCCCTGCAATCCATCAACGCAAATGGGTTGCAGGACTTTAAGCGGAGAGCCCGCCTCCTCCGAAACTTCAGGTCAGCACAAATTGACATCGCTGCTGTCCAGGAGCCCCATATCCTCCCCCACGAACAATCTGCATGGAATGAACAGTTTGGAGGCAACTCCTTCTGGACAAACCATGCCACCCTTATTGTTTTGAATCCCCGGGTTAAAACCCATTCTTTTTCACAATATCTAGGTGGCTGCCTCATACTGGCCAAACTCACCACTCCTGACTTCTCCTTCTTCGCTGCAAGCATCTACCTGCCTAATGCAGGTCAGGAGCAAAATTGGCTCTTGGAAGAGCTCCTCCAACTCAATCTCCCACGGAATACAGTCCTCTTAGGAGATTTCAACACAACCATAAGTCGCGTCCGTGACTCTTACCCCCTGCAGCAAAGGAACGCCCTGGATCAAGTCGCCTCCAGGATTTCCTTTGCCTGAGTGGCTTTATAGATGCGCTTCCACCCTCCGCGTCTGGCCTAGGTTGCATGACTAGGATCCAGTATGATGGAGGAGCTTTCCAGTCAGCGTCACGCATAGATATGGCACTGATTGGCCCCTGCTAATTGGCCGCGTCTCCTCTCCCATCTCTCGTGACAATCATCTGAGTGATCACAGGTCACTCACCGTTGTCCTCACCACCACACTTAGACCGTCACGTGGATTCTGGCCTAGGGTTGCCCCAGCTCTTCTCAACAACCCCTTCACTAAGGAGAAGCTGTCTATGACCATCCGGGAGACTCTCACCTCCCCCCCACCCCACCTGCTTGACCACAAGGCTAGATGGGCGGTGACCAAGGAGGGCATCACCCGCGTTGCTTACAACTGTGCCAAAGCCCAGATGACTGCAGCTCGCGCCATAGTCAAAAGGGCGGAAGCCAGAATCAGACATCTGGAGCGAAACTGCCAGCCTTCGCCCTCTCCCAGATGGTTGGAAGACTGGGAAGCGGCGCAGGAAGCACTCCGCTTGGAGCTCACACTGCAGGAAGAACGGGCAGCAAACTTTACAACATCTCGTTACTATGCTCAATGGGAACGCCCCACCCGCTTCTTCTTTCAGAAGCAGAAAGCCCGGTCAACAGCGCAGGATATTACTGCACTGAAGATTGGCACTACAACCACTTCAGATAAGGAGGAAATCACGCAGGAACTACACCGCTTCTACTCCAGCCTCTTCCATTCCACCCAGGTGGACCCATCGGACATCCAAGACTTCCTGTGGCGGGCTCCAGAGCCGCCCATTGACCCACGGGCTGATGAGGCTCTACTGGCGCCTATTTCCATCCAGGAGGTGATGGAAACCCTTCTGAAATCCCCACGGCTTAAAGCCCCAGGCCCAGACGGAATACCCTTTGAGGTGTATCTTCTGGAACCTGCAGTGATAGCCAGAACCCTCCGCGACCTCTTCGCTGCACTATTAGTGAATGGCGAGGTCCTCCCCGACTTCAGAGGCTCAATCACGACCCTCATTCACAAGAAGTCAGACCGTGAGAACCTGGCAAACTGGCGCCCCATAGCGTTGATCAACACAGACCACAAGCTCTTCACGAAGCTTCTGGCCAACCGCATCACCAAATGGGTGTCACCTCGCCTCTCCCCATCCCAGTACGGTTTTATTCCGGGGAGGTCGTTATGGGACAACTATAATGACCTTCACGTGACTTTGACTGCTAACTCTCGTAAGGTGAATGGCTTTGTGGCTCTTCTGGATATGGAGAAAGCATATGATCGGGTAGCCTGGAAGTATATTGATGCTTCCCTGGCCCGCTTCCATCTCCCACTCGCAGCTAGGCGCTGGATATCAGCGCTCTATGACCAGCTCCACACCAGAGTCCTGGCGCCAATGGGTTTTATAGTGGCAGTACCAGTTGGACAAGGTCTCCGGCAAGGGGACCCCTGAGCCCTATCCTTTTTAACATCACCCTTGACCCCCTCTTGGCCTCCTTACAGGACAAGCTAACAGGGATTCTGGTCCCAGGTAAAGCCCCCACACGCACCATGGCATTTGCAGATGACACTGCCATTGCATTTGGCTGCCCTGGGGATGTTGCCCTCGCTGCTGTGACCATTGAGAGGTACACCAAGGCGTCCAACGCCATGGTCAACACCTCCAAGACAACAGTTGTACAGGTCGGCTCCCCCACCTTCCCCCCACCATTTGGTATTGAACCTGAGCGCGGTACCTTCCGTCACCTGGGCGTTCTCACCAACCAACAAGGAGTTGCGCTAAAAGACAATGAGGACTTGCTCCTTGCAGCAGTTAACTCCAGGATTGCCAGCTGGAACCGGCGGCACATCACCCCCAGGGTCGAGCTCTGATGGCCAATGTGTTCCTCCTCTCCAAAGTCTGGTTCCTAGCGCACGTCTGCCCATTCACAGATGCCTTTTATACGCGGCTCAATGTACTCCTCCGCTGTTGGATCTGGGGCTCAAACCATCCACCAATAGCCCTCTCAACCATTGCCCGACCCTGCAATGAAGGGGGCCTAGGGCTTCTGGACACGCGATCCCACGCCACCACAATCTTCCTGAAGTTCCTATGGCCGATTGTCTGCTGGGACGCAACCCCCATGCCCCAATGGGCGCCCGCCCTCCGCCAGTCAGTGTCAGCAGCTCTGGGTCTTCCTAGAGCATCTCTGACCTCATTAGGGGAGTGGCTCACAAACCACCCAGGCCATCGCCTAAAACCATCCTCATCCCCCTACTGGAACCAGGCTCTCCTTGCCCTGAAACGAGTAGGCGCGCGGATCCACCATGCCTTCCCATACAGAAGGGAAGGCCCTGGCCTCAGCCCACGTCGTCATGCAATTGTGCACAATGGACAAGTTGTCACAACTCGCCTCAACCCCCAAGATCGTCCTCCCATCCGCCCAAGACTCCTTGAGCTCCTCCCTCCCTCCGTGAGATTTGACCTTAAGGAATTGTGGAAGGACGTCTATCACCCCATCCTGTCAGCAAAGGTGTCCAACACCTTATGGAGAGTGCTCCACTGTTCATACAGGACAGGGGACCGGACTGGCCCTACCTTCCAGCACCGAAGCTGCCCCCGCTGTGTGGAGCCTATTGACTCCCACCTCCATCGTTTTTTCACCTGTCCAGGTGTCGCCGCATTTTGGCCAAAGGCCCGCGCGCTCCTCCATGCTCAGCCCTGGTCTGGACACCCTGTGCAAGACCTCATGTTTGAGCAGACATTGCCTGGTTGCCACCGACCCCTCCGTGTTCTCGCCTATGCCACAGCCATCTGGACCATCCATAACTCCTTCCTTCGTGCTGCCTTTGACCAGCAGGTGTGGACCCTTCCACACATGATCACCCACTTTCAGGTACACTTTGAGATGGCCCTGAAGGTCAGCACTATGTCGGCAACCCTCCCCCGCTCAGTTGTCACTGCAGCACGGCTCTGGCGCGCAAACCCCCTCCCTTTCTCGATGCCTCCTCCCTCCCTTCCCTCGCCTCAGGCTCTTAGGATCCCAGGCGTAATTCAATAAACATCGATGAATCCCCCTTGGGTTGGGACCATCTAGTACTAAAAAAAAAGAAAGGGGATAGGCTAGACTTAGCCAACTGGCGCCCCATTTCTCTAACAAACACAGACACCAAAATTTTAACAAAAATCATGGCTAACTGTTTAGGGACTGTAGCATCTGCCACCATCTCTCCAGAAAAATTCGGTTTCATCCCCAGAAGGTCGATTTGGGATAACGTGCACTCTGTGGCTAATGTGTGTCAGTCCACAGCCTCTGGGGCACTTGTATTCTTGGACCAACAAAAGGCCTATGATAGAGTAAACTGGGAATACCTTAGGGCCTGCCTCCAACAATTCCGCCTACCTCCCCGCTTCATTAACTGGGTGATGCTGCTCACGGAATCTGCAACAATGGCTGTGCGCGGCCCAGGTTTCCTAACGGAAGTAGTCCATCCTCAAAGGGGCCTGCGACAAGGGGACCCCCTGAGCCCACTCTTATACAACTTCAGCCTTGACCCACTACTGCGAAATGTGAATGCCCAACTCACTGGGGTCCATGTGCCAGGCCAAACCCCAGTCAAGATGATGGCATTTGCAGATGATTGCGTGGTGGGGGTGTCTAATAATAAAGATGCACGCGCGCTTGAAGCCCTCATCCAGGAATATTCCCGGGTAAGCAACGCGGCACTGAACGCCTCCAAAACCGAAATCATCCTCCTTGGTCGGTTTCAGAACTGCTGGGCCCCAGCAAGTAGTTCCCAACCCAGCCCAGCTGCTCGCCCAAGTCCACGCCTTACTAACTCAAAACACACCGCTCCACTGGTGCTCCCCTTTGTGCTGCGACCTACCATAGGACCGGTACACCATCTGGGCGTGTGGTTGGAGGCAGGAGGATACGCGTCAGCAGTAATGGAGGGCCATATACTGGACAACGTGACGAAGCGAATCGCCTCTCTCAGAGCCCACCCTACTACCCTCACTGGCAGGGTTGTTCTTGCCAACTCTATGCTCCTATCCAAAGTCTGGTTTGGAGCTCACGCCATCCCCTTCTCCCCAAGCTTCTTCAAATCCCTGTATGCTTTGCTACAAGGTTGGCTTTGGTCAGGCCGCCCTCCATCAGTACGGCTAGAGGTCATGTTTGGCCCTCATCATCATGGTGGCATGGGCCTACTTGACTTCAAAGCCCATGCCGCCAAGATCCTAGGCACCTGGATTGCGGCCGTCACTGCTCCTACACTCCCATCCCAACACTGGTCCCGCGCAGCCCGCTCCAACTTCTCCCAAGCCTTGGGCCTCAACAATCCATCAAACCCCCACTCCCTGATGAAATACCTCGCATCACACACATCAGCCACAGGTCCTCACGGGACCAAAACCCACTACAAACGAATCCTACTCTCCATGCGAAGCGCAGAATGGAGAATTCGTATTAGTGGACATACAACCCGAAGAGGCTGCCCCTCTCCTCAGTTCACACAAGAGGTACAGGGGCTACCCATCCATGATGGCGTGATCCCCATTCGACCCCAAGTCCTATCCAGGGTGGACTACCTGGACATGATGGACATCCCTTATTCCACTGAGACCCAAAAGACTATCTGGAAATACGCACACCATCCTCTGTTGCAGCCTCAAGTCCGTTCCCATGTGTGGCGCTGCCTGAGGCGGGTGTATCGTACAGCTGAGCGCTCTAAAGCTTTACACTCATCCTGTGTCGTGTGTGGCCAGTATGGAACGCTGTTTCAACGCCTGGAGAAGTGCCCCACCTCTAAAGAAATATGGCGCGAAGTCCAACGTCTGCTAGGCCAGGATCAAACACATCCCTTCAGTCTGTCAAGAGATATGTTTGCTTCATCAATGGCCTCCCCCTCCCACCCTCCTTTCGTGCTCTGGTGGTTGCAATCGCCATGTGGACTATCCACACGATTGTCTTGGATGCCATCTCCGGATCCATCCCCACCCTCCCTGAAGCTGTCCACAGATTCCGGTCTCATTTGGTGGATCACTTTCAAGCGTGGATGTTTGGATATCTCCCACCACATCGCCGGCAGCTGGTCTCCTCCTGGTTCCCAGTCTGGTTCATCAAATCAGACTCCTTCCTCCACACGTGCTCAATAGTGGCTATGCCCCCTACACACGTTCCCTCCCCTTCCCATAAGTGGCGTTCCCGCTGGCAACAAGAGATAGCATCGCTTCTCTGGGGTGCCTCACCTGGTACTGAGTTTTGTCTCATCTGAGTCATATTCGGAAGTGTCCGTCCCATGGTCGGCCTTCCCCACAATAAATTTAAATTTAAACCAACACAGAATCAAAGTATTGAACAAAGTAAGTTCATAAAGGAAGGCGAAACCTATTTGACATACTTTTTCCACCAATTCCGCTCCTGCAGAAACCAGCCCATGTATACACAGGTCTGCAAGACCAACGGCACCGTGGCAACTGACCCTGAGGAGGTCAAGGCGGAAGTACACTGCTATTACACCAAATTATATCGTGAAACGCCAACAGATTCCCAAAAAATTAAAGAATCTATACAAACTGCTGATATACAAAGTACACCACCAAATTACAATATACAATCCCTTATTACACGGGAGGAGCTTTGGGAGACAATTCGCGGTGCACCACATAGGAAATGACTAGGGTCTGATGGGATACCCTACGAGTTTTACAAAAAATATTTCAACAAATCGCCCCCCTCCTATTGGCGTCTATGAACCAGAGCTTGTTGGAAACACGCCTATTACCAGGAGGCCATGAATCCTACGTTATAACCTTATATAAAAAGGGTTACAAGTTGGACCTGGCCAACTGGCGCCCAATTGCACTCTCCAACACTGACACAAAAATTCTAACAAAAATTTTAGCAGCTAGATTAGGCGCAATTTCATCTGACGTCCTATCACCCAACCAGTTTGGGCTTATACCAGGGCGTTCAATCTGGAACAACATACACCCTGTTGCAAACATTTGCCAATCCAAAGCAACTGGTGCCCTGGTCTTCTTGGATCAGGAAAAGGCGTATGACTGAGTTAGCTGGCCATACATAAAAGAATGTCTACATGCCTTCAAACTCCCACCAAGATTCATAAAATGGGCGATGCTCCTAACAGAGTCTGCAACCATGGCTGTATGCGGCCCTGGATTCCTAACAAAATTAAGATTAAACCACACAGAGGGCTCAAACAAGGGGATCACCTCAGCCCACTGCTATACAATTTTAGCTTTGACCCACTCCTCCGAGTAACTGACTCACGTCTCATGGGGATAACCGCACAAGGACAACCAACTGTCAAGATACTGTCCTTTGCAGATGACTGCGTAGCAGGTATAGCAAACAATGAAGATGCCCAACAGCAGGAACACACTCTAGAGGAATACTCCAAGGTGAGCAATGCATCGCTCAACAAAAGGAAGACAGAAATCATCCCCTTAGGCAAATACACAAAAAATTGGGCCACAACATCAGAACCTCACACCAACACTCGAAGAAAAACCCAATTATATTACCCTTTGCAACACCTCCCACTACCACTCCTGTCTGACACCTTGGAATCTGGCTAGAATCAGGGGGATATACTAATGAGACAATGGAAAGTAACCTGTTACAACGGGTATCCAAACGCGTCGCCTCCCTCAAGGGAAGAACCCCAGGATTAACAGGACGAGTTATAGTTTCTAACTCGCTCATCCTCCCAATACTGTGGTATCAGGCCCATGCGATAGCCTTCTCACCTACCTTTATAACCTCAATTCGTGCACTTATCCAGGGCTGGCTGTGGCCTGGCTCTCACCCTCCTATACGGATGGAAACACTATTTGGCCCACGCTCAAGCGGAGGCATGGGACTAATAGATTTTGAGAGCCACGCCAATCACATCCTAGGTACCTGGATAAAGGAAATCCTTGCTTCAGACCTCCCGCAACAACATTGGTCCATAGCAGCAAGGACTAACTTTGTACAGGCGCTCAAATTAACCAACCCACATAGTCCACCCAGACTACTTTCATACCTTGCCAAGCACCCTACTGCAATGGGTCTGCATGGAACCTCCCCTCATTTCAAACATATATCCTCTGAACTATCCGCCGTATGGGATGGACCATAGAGAACATGGGTACTATACAGGGAAGGGACGACCCAGCCCCAATTCAAATTAAGAAACCCAAAAAACCACCCCTCAGAGAGATATGCTCGCAACAACCCCAAGCATAGCTAGGATAGAATACCTAGATATGTTGGACATTCCCTATGATTTAACCACACAGAAGGCAATGTGGAAAATGCCTCACCACCCACTCCTACAACCAAGGATAAGAGCAAACGCCTGGCGCTGTCTGAGAAGGACCTATAGGACGGCGGACTGTTCCAACTCCCTCCACAAAACATGTGCAGTATTTGGAGGGGGGTTCCCTACATCACCGCCTAGAAACATGCCCCCAACCAAAGCTATATGGCAGGAAGTCGCACGCCTGCTTAAGATCCAAAACAAACAGGAATTCTCAATATCAAAGAGCATCTTTGCGCTCCAGATCGAGTCACCAATCCCATCTACCCTCCGCTCCCTAATAATACCCATTGCAATGTGGACAATCCACACAATTGCATTAGATGCGTTCAAGGGCATGGTCCCAACCATTCATGGGGTTATTAACAGATTCCATGTCCACTTAATGGAGCACTTCCAAGCCTGGCTCTATGGATATATGAGACTAAGGCAAAAAAGCGCTTATAAATCATGGTCCCACTCTGGTTCCTCCACAGAGACCCTTTCCTTCACACCTGCTCCATATCAGGGGAAACCCCCTCAGAGTAGTGCACCAACCCCTTCATACCTGGCAGTCCCGCTGGCAACAGGGGTAACTTGAGTACCCTGGGGTGCCCAATTTTATATTTTTCGGTTATTTCCTTAGTTTTATGTATATCAGTAATGTCCGTCTCCTTGTCAGCTTACCTCGGTTAAATAAAAAAGTTTGGAGCCAGAGTGGCCCAATGCAACAGAGGTTGGTTAGCCGCACCTTGGCCTGTTGACCCTGTGAGCAGATAGAGGTTTTGGGAGGGACTGCTTCTTGGGGTCCGAGGTGACAGAGGCCAGTGCACCGCACCTCAGCACGGTGTTCCCATCAAGGCCATCCATTTAGACAGGACCAATAAGAGTTGGTATGGCCATATATGGGGGTGAGTGGTGTAGGGCCAGTGGCGGACTGAGTCTTGGGAGCCCAGTCTTTACAAGGATGCTCAACTTTCCCTTTGTCACTTGGAGAAGAGCAGCAGCAATAGCTAAGTAAGAAGCGTCATTAGACACTATAATCCCTATCTGAATCTGCAAAATGAGGTACTGATGTGAAGAGCTTAAGCACTTCACAGCCTGAAAGGCATCCTCCATTGCCAATGAACAATGAAGAGTTCTAGCTCCACTGTCCTAATACAAAGGTGCTGCAACCTCTTGAAAGATTTGGCGTGAACTTCTTCAGAAAATGTGCACGTTACCAAAAAGCTTCTAAATTATTTAATCAAGGTTGGTGTGGGACACTCATGGATTGCCTTTTCCTTGTCTGGAGTAATCATATGGCCTCTTTCAAAACCAATGTTGCCCAGGAAGGTGACCTAGGACTTAGAAATTTACATTTACTTATCTTCAGCGTCAATTTTGCTGCTTTCAAATGCTCAACCACTTGCTGCAGGTAAATCACATGGGACATGATCAGTGAAGAAAACCAGGTTGTCATCCATATATGTCACTGCATATAAACCTAACTTTTCTCCAATGCGCACTAATATGACTTTATAAAATTGCAAGTGCATCCTTAAGCATAAAAGATATGACCTAGAATCAAAATCCACTTCCTGGTAAGAGTGCAGTGAGCCATTTCTACCCTTTTTGATGAAAATCTGGTTAAAGGTTAAGCAAAAACAGTTTGGAGAATATTATATCTTTCTCCACATAGCGAGCAATTTGTGCCTCCATAGGAATGGGATGCAGATATGTTATGATGAAATTATTCATGTTATCTTAATCTACACAAAGGCTTTAACTACCATCTGCCTTTTCCATAAAGAGTAGTAATGAGCATGCTGTAGAGGCATTCTAAAAGATGGCTCCTTTAGAAATTTGATTTGCAACCTAAACATCTAATGCTGCCTTTTCCCAAAGAGTGAAAAAGTAGATCTAGGCTAGAATGTGAACCAGGTCAACGTTAAGTTTAGATCACAAACAAACTCCAAAAAATAATGTAAGTTATTTGATAAAGCTGCATTAATTGAAGACTTCAACCCCTCCAATTGAAGGGATAGGGGAATTTTGGAGTGGTCTTCAGAAGAGGCGTAAGACTAAGCGTATGCACATTGTACCACTGCGGCAAGTTGCTCAAATTTATGACGTCAAACATGGGGTTTATTATTTTTACACTCTCCAAGGAAAAAGTCAAGGTAATAACCTTCTAATTGATTTTGTATCAAATTTTTCGCCACCAGCCCACTCCCAAGATAATTGAGTACAGCAGTTTTTTGACTTCCAAGAAGTGTTCTAACAAGTGGTACTTACCAACTTGATAATCAACCATACTCTGGCCCATAAAAGTGGGAACACCCTGTGAAGTACCTTCCCTAACTATACCATCAGGTAATGACATAACTTAAGGTAGTCATCTAGGTCTAGATTAGTAAAGCTCTCAGAGGCACCAGTATCCACTAAAATTATTTTTCTTATACTTCCTAAAGGGGAAGAAAGAATAGCAGAAAGCAAAAATACCCAGAATTTCATTATTTAGTGCAATTGATGCCACTAAACCAAAAGTAGACTCAGCTTCAGGCAGTATAATGCCACCAGAATGTGAATCTATATCAAATAAGGGAGTGGGATATTTCGCCACTCTTATGACTGATGGGACATACCCAGAAGCATTTTCCAAAAAGCACACCTACTGCCCAACTTTTTAAATAAAAAATTTTACCTCCTAAGTGTAATAATTCATATTGAGTGTCAGGATTCCAACCCAAGTAGAAGATTAAAACAGGGTAATTAACAGGGATTGAACTAAGCTGGCTAAATAGCTAGGCCCTTATCAAGGAAATTTTTGATGACATTCCATGCTCTAGTATCAGGGTTCAAACCCAATCTATGAGGCGAGAAAATCCTATTGGACCAAAATGGCTAAACTACCACTGAATCCCCAATTTGTTATGAGTCTAGATCTTAGCTTGAAGATTTATTGAACAAAACTCCATTATAATGATGCTTGGACTAAAATAAACTTTGCTTTCTTTCCTCTTTTCATCAATTTTAAGTTAAAGTTGGTATAGTCTATTTTGGAATTGCCTTAACAGATGAAGTATCTGGTAAAGACTTTTTGACCATAAGAAGCAAACAGGTATTATCCAACACTCTTAAACTTTAGGTTCCCTGAACAAAAAATATTAAGGGATATGTGATAACACCCTCATGATCATACAAAACTTGTGCTCACTGCCAGTTACACCCCAAGTTCACTGTGAAATATAAAAATTAAAAACTCAACTATGAACAATAACAATCCGGCGTCTAATCTCATTTTAGATCATGAATGCCTTAAACTATTGGTTAATTTCTCTGCTATGATGCGTGGGATGGAGCAACGAATTCTCACCCTTGAGTAACACCAACTTGAACTTTGAGATGCTCCTATCTGTAAGTCTAGTGTAATGTCCCCTTTTCATGGATTGGGCAATTTTCTCATTTCCAAATAAAAAGGGTCAGAAGATGGTGGCTGTACCCCCCATCACCCAGAGCGACCTCACTCATGTGGTAGATGAGCGCTGGGTAACAGCGCTCCAACTGAAGATTTCTCCCCCAGTTCCTGTGCTTACCTCCGCCAAACTTGTCTGCTGAATTGAGGAAATCTGTGCCATGATCATTGGTAACCATCTTTCCCATGAGTAGGAGGAACTTTATAAAACCAATGGCGCCAAATCCTCAGAATCAAAGTCAAAATATCCAAAATCGATGGGAATAAAGCCTGACGGGTGAAAAACTAATAGTCAAAAAAGGACAAGTATTGAATTTTCAAGTGGAATTGATGATGACATCGAGTCAATGAGCAGTACAATTGCCAACGCCAAAATCCCCCAAAATTGTCAGGGACAATCCCCAATTAGCAGGTATCACCATCAGGGACTGTCACTGATAATTTAAAACCCCCATTTCAAGAATTGGGATTGGTGCCAGATGTAAACCATTTGGCCAAATGAACGCCCCAGCAATCAGGCACGGGCAGGATGGCCATCCCAACCCCATTTTCTGACCCATTGGGACCGCACCTATGTGGGGTGGCCCAGGGGGATTCCTGTTGCCCATCAGGCTAGATGCTATCATGCTAACTGACATAAAGGCAGTAGAGCCTTGGTTCAGGCATTTGTGGATGAACTGATAGCAACTCAGTCTGCCACTGAATCCTTCAATGTCAATTCAAATTAAAAATTAGTTCCCCCTCCCCCAAAAATTTGCCAGGCTAGGTTGAATTTGAGGGCCCCAATCCCTGCTTTGACATACTACCAAATTGAACACTATTTAATTAGTCTCATCACACTGAGAAAAATGTTGGTCTATTCTCTTTACTTTACTTTCCAATAAAATTCCCGCTAGTTCCAAATTTTTTATTTACTTCAATTCTTATTGCCAAAGTCCTGATGGCACTAACTTGGTGGCCTGTCATCACCTACACTGGATGGGCTATACCTGTTTTGGTGATCACAATTGCTCCCACTATAGTCAACTGGATTCATCATGCAAGAATCTTCTGAGAATTTAATCCTGTTATTGAAGCTATCCGCTATCAGTATATCAGAATCCTGAGGCCTCACATCTCATCTTCAAGCAAGGATCCTCCCCCTTGTCTCTGCTTTGATAATGAACCCTCCCACTGGGGATCCCAAAATAGTCAATTGAGTAGTGAAACCCCTGCTGTAAGACCCACAGGATCTGGGGTTGTATCTGTTTGGTTCATTACTGGGTTTCTTTTCATGCTCATCCTACATCAACAAGCCATTGTCACCCAATTTCCTGCACCATACAATGTTGTTTGAGCGGCAATGCCTCTTGCATTCTGGTTTGATTTTTGGGTGCTTATGCATCCTGACTGGCAGGCCGGGCTAAACTTCTTATGCTATTTTCCTGACACTATCAAGCTCAAAGTCAAAATTCAGCAGTTATCCCCTCTTAAAAAAATATTTGAGGTGGGTAGACCTTGGGACAAATATACCACACCAAGAATGTTTTCTAGCCAGTACAGGTTTTGAACTCAAAACCTGCACTAGGGGTGGAAGCAGTTTTATTCACTTGGCTAACCACCCTTTTAAGCAGTTATCCCCTCTTGTTGCCACCAAATTGGCCCTTTGTGCCACCCACGATCAGGTAGACTCAATAATTGAGGATATAAACATCTTACAAAATAAAGTGAACGCCCTCCATCCTTAAAAACGTCCATCAAATACAGTTCCCTTTTAGTTGAAAATGGTCCCCCTATGTCAATAAACGTTGTTTGACTATTAACCCCCCTGTGGCATGTTCAAACCATCATTCAAAGAGAATTATGTCCCAGGAAAAGGAATCATCTTCTCCTTCCTCTTTTGTTATAAAAGTGCTATTCAGGAAGCAACTGACACCCAAAAGCTCAAACACCTTACCAACTGTTTTAGTCTCATATCTCAAGACATTATGGTACCACATCTAATGCATTGCCATACTTGGGATGATGCCAAGACTGCCATGCTTCAAAAAATTTGGAGCGACTTAACTTTATCCAACCAAAAGCAAACTTTAATGGGTATAAGTATTAAACAAGGAGAAAATTTGACTGAATTCGCTCACCATTTTTACCTTGAGACTCAAATGCTGGTCGCCAGAAAACATTTTACTTATGATACCTCTATCACTGCTTCAATTTTTTTGCCATTTAAAAAATATGCCTACCATTCTATTTTATCTTAAAGCGTTGAAGTCTAACTGGACGTCTCTCCTCCATATTAAAGAAGATATCTTGGAGATTACAGCTGACCTACTCAAACCCATTGGGCCCATCGTTTTAATAATAATAATAAACCCCAGGCCCAAATGTTAGCAGTCGCACCCCCAAGTCGCCTACACCTGCCTTATACTGCACCCATTTTAAGAGAACCAACCAAACTGTAGACTTTTTCCGCGTCCTTCAATATAAGTCAGCAAAAGATCATTTAGTATAGGGCAAGAGGCTCCCTATGCTGACAAAAATCCAGTGCCTCAAGGACCTTGTTCTAGCTCTATCTCTATCCCCAGCACTTCAGGTTGTTGTGTTAGCTGCCCTTGCAGAAGTTGACGTGCCCTTTTCTATCCAAGGAATTAACACCTCCCACTTTATTACTTTTATGGTGGTCATTTACCCCAACAGATTTTGACAGTCAACTCTTCTATGGAAAGTCAAGCGCTTGCAGACAAAACGTTCAAACTCATTGAACATCCCTGAGCTTGTCCATGGCAGAATCCTCCGCTTGCTTCATTGCAAATCCCAACTGACAGTCTACTAGCTGTTAATTCCCAGTTCAGATCTTAGGTGGTTTAAATTGAGGTAGTCATACATAAAGTTAAAGTCCTGGAAGTTATTAATACCAGCTTATTGGTTAACATAATTTCTCCCGACTTATCCAAAAGATAAAAACGGCTCCAGGCTTGATCTTTGAGGCTGATTATGGAACATCAGGTAGTCAGTCTACTAAGGCGATTGGAGCATATTCTGCCTTACCTCTTTGATTCAGGAAACTTTTAATTGCTGCCCCTGCCATCATATTAGAAAATTATACTTGTGGGTTGCTTATTGGAGTACAATTGATGCAGGAGTTCAACTGCAACATCAACTATAAGGAAAAGTACCTATTCCTCCTAGGGTATTATATTTTGTTAATTTTTAAACTCCCTGTCAAAAGTAAAGGAGGCTCTAAAAACGGAAATGCCTCCTCGAATACCCATCCTCCATTTGCAAAGTTGAATACCAAGTTTTAGGGGGAAAGGCCAAATTACCCCCAGAGTCTGTGGATGCTGAAGATGGGATCCCTCTGTATGACCCCATCCTATTGCAATACCCTCTGGATCACAAGTTATTGTGGATACAGGGATTCATATTCTCACCCTCCTAATCACATTTGGAGCTTAGGGGACACCCAAACCCTTTTATCAAGGAAGCACTGACTTTCCCTGAGATTTTAGATTCCGCCTATGGGAAATATATCTCTATTTTGTTAGGGAACTTAACAAATCATACCCTCCAAGTCCCTTGACATGCCCCTATTGCTTACATAAAACTATGGTTAATTGAGAATGTTGCCAATGTGAGTTGTTTTGGATTATTACAAGATTTAGGATTTGATCCCTCACCTACCATAGCTCTGGTTGACAGTCAAATTAGGGACAATCTCACCCCTAATTAACGCAAAACCGTTGAAAAATCCTCCTTTAAGAGTACAGCAATATTTTTTCCTCAGGACCAAGTGACTATGGAAAAATAGTATGGGGTAATTCACAAAATTGAGACTGAGGCTAAAGATCCATTCAAATCCCAGCCATACCAAAAATCCAAAGTGGAAGAAGAACAAGTGGCTTTAGAGTTACAGCAACTGCTGGACGCTGGGTTACTCATGCATTCTAAAAGCCCATGGCTTCCCCCTTCTATTAATTTGGAAGTAAGATGGTTGCCACCGTGTTGTTATGGATTATTGTTATCTCAATTTGATCACTAATAAGGCAGATATCCATTGCCACGCATAGATGATTCCTTACACATGATGTCAGGGACTCACTATTTCTCAGCTATGGATCTCGCCAGTGGGTAATAGCAAGTAGATTTGTGCCCAGAAGATCATAAAAATGCGCTCTTATCACAAGTGAAGGACTATTTGAGCCCACTCAAATGCCACAGGGGTTATGTAATGCCCCTGCTACCTTCTAATGCGCCATGGACGGACTACTAGACGATTTAAAACGCTCCTGTGTGCTAGTTTATCTTGATGGTATTATTTTATTCTTAAAACCTTTACCAAACACTTAGATCACCATAGGCAAGTCTTCCAGAAGTTAAGGCAATCATCATTATAACTAAAGCTGTTAAAATGCTCTTTCTTTCATATTGAGATGTATTTTTTGTGCCATAAGGTCAGTGAAGCTGGAATATCCCCAATGGAAGTCAAGGTCATGGCCATTGTGAAAATGATCCCTCTAAATCTCTACAAGATGTACAAGTTTTCTTAGGGATGGTGGTATATTATCACCAATTTTATCCCCACTTTCAGACATCTCCGAGCCTCTGGTGTATCTATTGAAGAAAGGGATAACCTTCCAGTGGAACGAAAAGCAACAATGGGCCTTTGACCTATTACACAAAGCTCTCTCTCATCCACCAGTACTTATACACCCAAATTTTGATAAACCCTTCCTCCTCTTTATCATTGCTAGTGATATCGCCATTGGAGCTATACTATCCTAACATGACGAAAACTTAGTGGACCATTCTATCGCCTACTATAGCAAGACTTTATCTAAGGCTAAACGCAATTATAGCATTGCAGAACGCGAATGCTTGGTGTCTTACTGGATATTATGCATTTCTAGCCTTATTTATTTTGAAAGCATTTCACCATCATTATTTATCATGCTTCATGATGGCTACAAAAATGAAGGACCCTGAGGAGAGTTATCCTGATGGGCGTTAAAACTTTAAAACTACGACTTTTCTATTATCCAACAACCAGGTCTATCCACCAGAATGTGGATTGCTTATCTCAGCTTCCAATATTAACTTTAACTGACCCTGAAGAGAATCAACTCTATGACCTCATAACCCAACTGCATTTATGGAAGGATGAATATCTGACCCTTAAAAAGAATCAGTGAAGAAGTCAGCAAATCTACAAGTCAAGAACGGTCAATTGTGCAAACTTGTGGCTAAAAATTGAGTCCCCTATGTATGGCCTTCAGCTCAAACTGACATCATTTTGGAGGGACATCAGCAAGTCAGTCATGGAGGAATCCAGAAAACCTGCCAGTGGCTCAAAACTCAATGTTATTTGGAAGGTATGCTTGTTTCAATCCAGTATGTAATAGAATCCTGCTTGGTATGTAAAATCCAAGCCAGACATAATCCCCAATTACAACATCCAGTGGTCCCATCCTGTGAACCATTCCATACTATTAGCATTGATGTTGTGAGACCTCTCTCTTGAGCCTCTAATGGTCATTGGTTTTTCTACTAGCCGTGGACCATCTAACAAAATGGATAGAAGCCATATCTTTACCCTCAGTGTCATGGTTGGATGACATGATAGTAGGCACTGATGCTAGGGACAAGGTTGGGCGACAGGAGGCCCAGAAGATGAAGCTTCAGGCTCTTCCTGACTTGAAGCACACCTTAGATCAACGCTGGGTGAAAGCCAAGCAAGCTCAGGTTGATACTAATTGTGTGCAAAATGCCCAGCCTCTTATTTTAGCTCAGGCCCTAAAATGAACGATTTACATTTAAATAAGGACGGTTTGATTAGCTTGGTTGGAGAGCAAGGGTTCATGTCCCGCTCCAGCTATGAGATTTTGACTTCTGGTAAAGTAAGGCTTCAATTAATTACTTGAGTGAAGGCACTTTCGGTGTATTTTACCAAAATGGACAGAAGCATCTGTTTATTGGAACGTCAAGGCTTGGGTGCATTTCCACAGAACCCAAATTTCCCCGATTCATTTTAAATGTAGGTTTTTGTGATCAACACTCCTTGTTGATCGACTTTCTTAATAAAAACACCCTGTTATTTTACTTTTTTACAATGGTTCCTTGGGCAAACCTGGTGGTGGACCTCTTCAGGGAGGTCTCCAACCATGTGGGCCACTACCTTATCTTGCAATTTACCAAAATCCCAGGGGCACCTGTGGGCCGCCCAGGTCCCCTCCAGATCGAGGCACCCAAAGCCCCTGACATCCAGTCACACTTGATTATAGACGCCCCTCTGGGGTCCACTCAAGCGGTGTTGTTTCTTACTTACCTGGTATTTTATGTTGCTATTTATACACTTGCCTGGGGTACCTTTTGCACTGGCACTGCTTGAGGTGCTTGTCTTCCCATTCTTCTAACGGCTAGTTCCCTAGCAATGTGGGTTTGCATCCCACATCACCTTGCTGGGAATGAGAGACTTACATATACTCTCTTGACACTCAGCTTTGGCAAAGGCTACAGCTGCTTTCTTGTATAATCAGATTATCGCCCAACATGGGTGCCCTAACATCATTCTTTCTTATAACAGGCAAAATTTCTGCTTGACACTAGTGAAAGATTTAACCAAACTGATGGGAACCACATGGGTAATATTTACCCCTTACCATCCTGCTTCCAATGGAATGGTAGAGCGGACCAATGGTATTCTAGCTGCAATCCTCCGGAAAATGGCTATGACTGACCCCCTAAACTGGTCCCAATATTTGCCTAGTGCAATCCTGGACTACAGGATCAGCTATCCTCAAATAACTAAGATGTCACCATTACAAGTGTTGTATGGCAAAAAACCTCATTTGCCTTATAAAGTACAGGTTATGCTTGACCAAGCATCCCCTGAAGCCCCTGATGTCACTATGCAAATTTATTGCCAATAAAATTATCTGACTTCAGGCCCTAGCCTCTGAAAATCTGTCCGCTACAACCAACAGAGAAACAGCTCACTTTAATGATAAGCATGACCCCCTACACACCTTCCAACTGGGTAACCTAGTCCTTTTCTACCATCACCAGCATGGAGATCATGACACTAAATTGGGTACCAACTGGTTGGGGCCTTACAGAGTCATATAAAGATGGGGCAACGAGCACTCAGTAGTAGAGGTAGTTCAGGGTACTGTGGTAAATTAGGTCCATAGTCATTTTCTCCATCCGTTTTCCCCTTACACCAAGATCTAGAGGGATCACTGTCAGGATTATACCCCAAATTGGAGATTTGAACAAGGTAAATAATGGGAATTAAACCTGAGCTGGCCAAATAGCTAGGCCCTTATTGAGGACAATTTCTAATGATATTACATTCCCTAGTATTGGGGTTCAAACCCAATCTATGAGGCAAGTGGATCCTATTGGACCAAAACAACTAACCTACCACTGAATCCCCAATTTTTTATGAGTCTAGTTCTTAGCTTGGAGATTTATTAAACAAAACTCCCTTATAAAGATGCTTGGATTAAAATAAACTTTACTTTCTTTCCTCTTTTCATCAATTTTAAATTTAAATTGGTATAGTATAGTATATTTTAGAATTGCCTTACCAGATGAAGTATCTGGCAAAAGACTTCTTGACCATAATAAGCAAACAAGTTGTAATCCAACACCCTTTAACTTTAGGTTCCCTGGCCAAAAATATTAAGGGTTACGTGATAACACCACCATGATCTCAATATTGAGGGTTAGCCGAGGATTCTCAGGGGTGGTCTAGTATAAGAATTTGGCTCAAATTTGCATCTATAGGGACTTATAGGGGATTGTTTGATATATGTAATTTCTATTAAAACGTTGTTTTTGGGTTGCTAAGGCACAATACAATTTGATACCCAGATGAATATCACCCCCCATCACCATTATGGCAGAGACTCCCTTCCACTGAGGGTTCACATTACTCTGGGGAATGGAGTTCCATAACAGGAAGGTTATCAGATGCTTTGTAAAAAAAACCCTGGGGCCAGATCCTGCGGACCCTCAAGTTTCCCTGAGAGAGAAGGTGTGGCACTGGAAGATGCCGCATATTCAAAAGTTAATTAGGCCTTTCATGGGTGGTATTTATAGGGGTGGTCATGGGTAAAACAACCCTGGTTAAATTACCATAACATAATTAATAAGATGGGTTAAACCTCCAGTGACCCTTAAGTTGCCTAAGATCAAAGTTCAAACATTGAAGGACTCTTCCATTTCTAGAGAATGGATTTTTTGAGAGGTATTTAAAGGGTTTCTGCCAGTGAAAACTTTGTGTCAAGATTTCTGAAACATACTTAATAACTCATTCTAAAACCCTACTGACCCTCAAGTTTTCCTGAAAAGTAAAGAATGGAAATAAAAAATGCCTTCTTTTAAAATAAGAATTGCTGTTTCCAAGGCTAATATATAGGAATATCCGCTGGTGCACTTTTAGATGAAGTAATGTATTTCCCTTCAGTCATGAAGAAGAAATCACAAAGAAGAGCAACAATATAGGATTGGAGGAATCAAGTGAGGCCCGCCAAACCTTAGTGTACACTGAGTGGCCAATTATGTTTTTTTGGATAATGACGTTCTGACGATATCAATGCAAAGTAGGTCCTGGACCTAACTGAAATATTCATATAAATAGGACACCCTAAGGCGTCCCAATTGAATGGGCACAAAAACTCTTAGGAAGGTTTTTTAGGAGGAAAACGCAGGTTGACCCGCATTCAGATGGCGTTACAAACCTTCTATCATTTTCAAAACATAAATTGAGTCCTAAAAACTATAAATACCCATTCAAAGGCACTGGGTTAAAACGCTGCAGCAACTTAATGACAAGAGAGAGTGAGAGAGAGCTGTTTTTATTCAGGTTGAAAGAAGCATTAGAAAAAATAGAATCCTGTGCAGCAAGACCTCAGAAGATCCAAAACTATCAGATAAATGCAGGAAGGCTACAAACCCTCACGTGAATAGTAAAAAAAGAAACTCCAAGCAGTGTATTTTATTTAACCAAGGCAAGCCAACCATGGGATGGACATTATCAAAGATCAAACAGGATAAAACTTAAAATAAAATAAAATAAAATAAAGTCAAAACGAGACAGATGGATCTACTCAAACCAACACAAAATTTAAAAAACACACTAACCAAGTCAGAAGTGGAAACTTCTATACATCCATGGCGGTGGGTAAAGGGGGATCTGGAGACTCTTCTTCCTCATCAGTTGTGGACATGTAGCATAACAAAGCTGATAGCATTGGTGTGAGCGCATCATGGAAATGGGGTCAAGATAAAAAATGGGTGCTTGCAACTCAACGTGTGCAATGAGGAGGGTGGAAATATAGTCTGTAAGTGCTTTTTCCGCCTCAAAGCATACTTTAGGTAGGGTGGCGATGGTTGCAAGGTTGTTGCAGGTAATGCGGGTCTTTGGGCCAAACTTTGTGACCGCCGCAACTATTTGAACTGCTGAAGTTGCTGCCTGATAATATTGAGATGGTCTTTTTTTATGTTTTGGAAGCATGGATCTAGGTAGAATAGAAGATTGAAGGCCCATAGTCAGTGCTGCAACTGATTTTGCAATGGCTTTAAAGGTTGGGCGACATTTGGGGGAGGCAACTTCGTCTTCAGCTAATTTGTGGTAACTTTTGAATGAGGGTGCATCAGGGAGAGGCACAAAATGGCGATCTGGGAATAGGGCTGCATAATCATTATTGAGGTACACTTCAAATGGAGGGGCCCAGCCCATTTGAATTAAGTGATAAGCTCACCCAATTCATCAACCTCAACCAAATAATCCCATGGATTTTGGTTGAATTTGATTGGGTTATTTGCATATGGGTTATATGTTGCGTTTGTCTGGGAGGATGGTTTAGAACTTACTTGGATCCATTCTAACTCCTGATTGGTGGGTTCAGGAGAAGAGGTTCGTTGAGGTGATTTTTGGTTAGTTGATTCAGTGGTTGCTGTGTCTACCACTTGGAAGGAGAGGGGAAGGATATTGCCCCATTCAAAAAATGTTATTGGATCAGCTATGGGATCCTCGTGCAAAGAATTGGACGTGGATGCCATGGCTCATGAGATGGAGGGACATTGCCATTTCAAATGGTCCAGTTCAAAACAGGTACGGCAAATGGTGCGCCCTCCATCCACTTGAGCCCAAAAAGTATGGTCTAGGGCAGAGGGGATAATAGTATGATGAAAGATTAAAGTACTCTTTCTGTTGATACTAGACAAATGGTTGTGAAGGCGTGGGGCCTGTGAGGCAAGTGGCTCCATTGGGAACCACAAATTGTATTATGGGATTGGAACCAATTTCTGATAATCCAGAAATAATTTCATTCATTAAATTTTTAGGTGGTAGGTGGGTAGGGAGGCCTGCAAACTGAACCACAAGAGTGGTATTAGTGGACAACTGGGTACAAGTAGGTGGGAGGGCTTGCCCTGGAACACTAGGGGAATGGTAGCTGCTACTGCAGCATTAGCTTCACTTGAGAAGCTGAGATCAAAACACCCTTTGAAAGGGCGGAAGTTGATGAAGCCTGCAGGCTGCATAACAGCCTGGGCTAATTTTATAATAGCTTTATCTGGATAGAGGAACAACTTACCATATTCAACCTGAAGGTCAAATCACATGTTTCTTTGGGGGAGCACAAGGGGCAATGTGGCACCGCCTGAGTTTGGGCAAGATGTAAGGCTAAGTCCTTAGGCGTGACATAGCGTCCTGAAGAATTTGGAGAACTAGCTGAGCCAGCCCAAGCACATTTTGGCAATGGCTGAAAATATTAGGAGGTGGTGCACCACTGCCCCATGTGGGGGCAGCGGGCATCAGAAACATTGACATAAGTAACTTGAATAGAGCAACGACAACTGAAGCTGTTTTTACTAAATTTCAAACTATGATTTGACCAAAAGTGAGCGAATTGAGAACAAGAGAACTCTAAGCAGTTTAACAACAAAAACAGACAAAAACGCCACTGTAAGAAGCCCAATCATTATGGCAACTAGCCAATGCATCCTATCACCATTAAAGGATAGTCCTCTTGGAACAAATTTCCACAAATATAATCAGAGGATGGTTGGTCATTTAATGTGAGGAGAGTAACTTTAACTCTCCAAGAAAAGACTAATAATGAATTTAATGGAAACACACCTAGTATGGTGCCAAAACCTTCATAGCCCATAATTAAACTCCAGACAACCCCATGAGGAGGTAATCTACAAGGGCAGCAAAAGGTAACATGTGATAAGTAAATATAAATTGACTTTATTAAAGGAAGAGATGATCAACGGAGAAATTGGCTAGACAAACGTTACTTTTAGGAAAATTGAGGATAGGCCTTGATCCATTTGTTGGGAAAGGTACTTGATTCTGATCAGTAAAATGAAACTACCATTTGATAGTATCAATAAATCAAATATGCGCGAGCTTGAGACTTCAATATAAGCCTAATATTGCTATTTTTAGACATATTAAATTTTGCAAATCGAATTCAATCCTCATTCTAAAATTAAATGTAATAAAACATAACACCAAAACTATAATGGGAAATCTAAAGCTGCGTTGATGTACCTTCTTGGACCCCACTACACATTTGCTGGAGATTAACCTGAGCTTTCTTGGCCTTAACCCTTTGTTGATCCACAGTGTATCTGAGGTCAGGGAGGCCGGCTAACTTGACACCTTCGCCTTTCTTAATCCTCCTTGTCCTTGCAATTTAATTCAGGATTCATGTCATAAAACATAACAGAGAGGGTAGGATCACCTCAACCTCCGCCTCCTGGGATTCTTATGATAATGGGCTCAGGGGACGTTGGCCTTTCCCTTGATGGGAGCCAAGTGAGAGGTGTAAAATAAGTTATGGTGCTTCCAATGTGGTGGGAGTTTTATGTGGAAAGCACCTTTGCCTAAGACTATCTTGACTTTGAATGCCATGGTTACATGACACAATTGAGGGCACTGACTGTAGAGGTATGACTGGGAGTGAAGAGGCTAAAAGGGTAAAATTGGAAGGCCCCCTGAACTTAGGAATACCCTGGTTCAACGCTGTGTAAAGGCAAGATATGCTCAAGTTGGTCCTGGTGGTACACGTGATGGTCAGACCATCATTACATCAAGGGCGTTAAAATGCACTAGCTTTGTCACCAATAATGCTGGTTCATTATGGTTTCTTGAAGAATATGTTTCAAAACCCTTTTGATTTAGAAAATTGCTAAATCTGGGAGAATTTAGCTACAATCAATACCTCAAGTTCAGACATACTCAAGCTATAGTACCATGGCTGATGGTAGTGTGTGCTTATTGGCTCTTTTAGGCTTAGTACCATTCCCACAGAATGATGATTCTTCTCCCAGTGTTTATTGATGATTTGGTAAGACCAACCTTCCAAGTTGGTCAACTTGTTTATTAAATCCAAGTTAGTTTTACGTCTTTGTGCATGGTCCCTTTGGCAAACCTGTGTGTGGACTTCTCTAGGAGGTCTTCAATAATATAGGACATTTTATTTTATCAAAATTAATGACGGAATCTGGTGCACAACAGGGTCATCCTGGTCCCCTCCAGATCAAGGCACCCAAGCACCCTTACACTGATATGCACTTGGTTACGGACTCCTCCTGGAGTCCAACCAAGTTCTGTAGTTTATTAGTTATCTAGTTATATATTCTGTGTTGTACACCCTGTCCCTGGGTCCCCTGTGCTATGGCACCTTCTGAGGTGCCTAGTTTCCAATCTTACTAGAGATTAATTTCTTTATGGTGTGGCTGTGTATCCTGCACCACCTCTCAGGGAAAGAGAGAGTTAAAGACACTCTTGACATTTAAGTTACCCAAGTGTTTGACCACTAGTTTCTGGGTGGGGACTTTCAGATAGAGGTTCCATGTTTCCTATATGACAAGTCAACCAAACTTGATCTCATGGCTGGGGAGGTGTTTCTAGGTCAGATAACTTCTTGTAGTCTTTGATTGGCTTTGGTAAGTGCTATGGACAAGGCTCTGGGCTTTGAAGATGATGGCTATACTGTTCACCGCTGCTGGGACTGCCGAGGACAGCTGGGGACCAATTTGGAAGGAGAAAATGTACCCCAGGTTGGCTTAAAGGAAGAATAGCCTGCGTAGGAGTGTGTGGCATTGTTATAAGCAAAATGTACTAGGAAAAATCCTTGTACCAGGTGTCCTGGGAGGAAGACACATAGCAGAACAAGTACTGCTCCAAAGCTTAATCCACCCTTTTAGTCTGCCCATCATACTAGGGGTTGATAGACGGTAGATCTGCAGGTTCGATGTTTAAAAAGGACATGAATTAGTTCCAAAACAGGTTAGTGAACTGGGGGATCTGGTCACTCACAATCTCTTTAGGGAGGCCAAATATGGTGAACACATGTGAAGCAAAAGGGTTGCTGTCTTCACTGCTTGTTGAATGGGAGGCAGGGAATAAATAGAGCAAGCTCAGTAATTTGATCAATGGCCACCATTACAGCATAAAGCTATTGGAGGAGGGAAGTTCCACGATGAAATTGACCAAGAAGAGGTCCAAGGGCCCTCTTTTGATTCAAGGGATGCTGTAGCTCCTTTTTTCCAGAGCAGTCTGACTTTGCTTAGGCGCAGATAACATAGTCGCACCAAGCAGGGATATCATTTAAGGACCCTGACCAATTATAGGTCCACTTTGATGATCTGCATAACATTTGGTTCCAAGGTGACCTACCGCTGGGGGAATTTGGTGCTCTTCAATAATTTTGGATGCAAAGAGAGGGGGGACCCAACCCCTGTCATGAAACAAGATTATCCCTTCTGTCATGAAAAACAGGGGTCATTTCTAGTATTATGATTCTATGTCTTCATACAGCTCCACCCCTCTGAAAAGCATTTTGGGCCTTGAAGAAGCAGTAAATGATTAGGGCACCTGGGACCAGCTAAGCAAAGTATATGGAGAGTTTGGTATAGGGAAAGAATTTATGAGAGAGGGACCACATGTCAAAGATAGTGACATTTTACCTGGGATAGACCTCCCTACTAAAACCAAGCATATGAAGCTCTTGGAGTCAAAGCCAGAACTCTGAGGGGCAATAATGAAATCTCTAAGATCATTGACTGCAAATGGGTTCTGGCTTTGCCAGTTACGCCTAAGGAAAATAGCACCATAGTGGCAGAAAATCTAGTGAAATTTGACTTCTTGTCTGGAAAATAGGCTAATACAAAGTGACAGAATTTGGCCAAATTCAGAAAATTTTGATTTCACTAAAAGGCGAAAGCTTTTTGGCATGGATTATTTTTTTATTTATTTAAAACCATTGTGAAACTTTTCCTTAATTGACTCCTAGTCTGAGAAATGCCATATTTTCTCATATACTAAAATAATTTCAAATAATGTTCTAGGATAATTGCTTAGGTTTCTTCCTACTTTTAAGAACATTTTATTATTAAAACCTGGGTTAACCCTAATGCAATGGCTGAACTCCATTTCAAGCTCTTATCCAATTCTCCTTTTTGGGCGCAAAACTGGCACTCATGCTGCAACCTATTTCACCAAGTCTGCTGCATCATATTTTGCCAATTTCTGCTGCATTACCTAACCAAACTCCCTCAACTCTCAGGTGATCCTCTCATTGATAGTTTGCTCCAGTTTGGACTGCGTTTTGTTCCAAAGTTCATATGGGAACAACATAGAAATAATCTGGGACTTTTATTCCTCCTTCTTGGTCATTTTGCTCTATTTTGGCACCTTTTACCTGGTTCCTTTCCACGTGCAACCTCCTGCGCTCCATTTTTCATGATATTGTCTGAGAAAATCCTAGCTTTTGTTGTGAGTTTCTTCTCCTGTTTAGTAACTAGAGTCAGCCCAACTCTCTCATAGTTGTCCCCTTTTGAAGCGGTTATTTGGTCTAAATGTTGTATCACTCTTGGCCTTGGTTGTTATCTTCTTCAAAGTGTCTATGCTGAGGGTGTTGCACGGCTCCCCTCGCTTAAGATACTCATACAGTGTGTAGTACCTTCCACTACCAGCTTAACCTTCCCCCACACATTAGATTCAAAATTTAAAATGGTGATCTTCACAACGTTGTCAAACCTTAGGGATCACCATTAGTCTCAAGGCAAATACTTAGATGATGGTCTCCTATTCCAGATGCTTCTCTGCGAGATTTCAGAAGGAGCTCACCAATGGTTACTCGCCACAGATTAAACTAATAGATCCCTTTTTGGAATCCCTCTGTCAGACGTTTACCTTTGTAGAATAGAAATCAGAATGCTGTAGGTCGAGTTCTGCCAAAAAAGGGAAATGTTGGCCATTTGCAATATTCTGATGTTGTTAAGAGTTTGGTAAATTATAGTAAAAATGCCAAAGTTGATGAAATTGGCCAAAAGTCCCTGGCCAATTCTCAGTGGAACTCCATTAATCATGGAAACACCAGTTTGAAACCTGTATGGGCACTAGTGAAATCAGCTGGTCAGATTACTCAGACTTCACCACAGACTTTGGGTTACCATTGAAAGGCACACCCCTGACCCCAACAAAGTCCTTCAATGCACCTACATGGGGACCCTCCTTTTTATAGGCTTGGTGGGGGTCCCCCAATGTGCAAGAATTTTCTCAGGCAGTGATTGGCTCAAATTTATAAAGATATTACCTCATGGGTACATTTGGGCCAATCAGAATTCCTCTTCTTTCACTCTGCTACCCTGATGTGAGTTCTTGAACCATGATATTCTATTCCTGCATATTTTTTAATTCAGACTCTTACAGGCTATTCCAAACATGTTCCCAAATTCCCCCTCAGCCTTTAAAATTACTTTAAATACTAGATAGTCAGAGGTCAAGGAGTATCTTTTTTTCCTTTATCGCGTTGCTAATAAAAATAATAAAATCCATTTTATTAGCACTAATATTTTTTATTTAAGTTTTATTAAAATCTTTGTGGAATCCAGCTGGCATCAAGAACCAAGCGAGCACCAAACAGCTGGATTCACACAAAATGGTGCTCACTACAGGGGATCCCTGTATTACTAGAATCATTGCTCTGGATGAGCAACTTGCCAGTGCTTTACCTCGCCTTAAGGATCTTGAACAGCGCCCTTCCAGTTTCCCCCTTGTGGAAAAATTTACTCCTGGCGTAGGAAACATCCATACATTCATGTATGTTTATGAAGCTGAAATGTATGGCTCCACTGATACCCAAAAAATTCAAAACATCCTTCCCTGTTTAAGCCGCCTAGCACAAGAAATGATAGTTCCTTACCTGAATCCTTCGCTCACTTGGGTAAAGGTTAAAGAGGCTCTTGTAGCTGAATTTGGATCTAAGAAGAGTCTACTTAGGGAAAAACAGGCCTTTATGCGCCTTAGCATGTATGAGGATGAACCACACCTTGCCTTTGCTGAATGTTTTTACCTCACTGCGCAAAGGTTAACCACCTCTAATATGCTCACCCTGGATGATGCTATAGCTTCCCTGTTAACTGGGTTAGCTTCTCATCCCTCTCTAGCCTGGCATATTATCTCAGTAAAACGCCATTTCTAGAATATCCGTGACCTAAAGGAGGCGTTAGTAGATGTTGCCGATTTCCATTTAAGTTCAACATCCAAGGAAGCTGAGGTGACTCCTTCAGCTCTCACTATTAAGGAAATACCACCTGAGGCACAGTTTAGGATGAGCTCACCTATGCCTACCATCCCTGAAAAACCTGTTCCCTCTGTGCACCCTAATAAGGTTACCACTCCTTCTTATGTTTCAAAACCTTGTAAGGTAGTAACAACCATTAGTCCACACATCAGCTCACTAAAGCTGCTGTGCCTACCCCTCCAGCTAAGCTGGTAAGGGCGTGCCCTAAGGCTATTCAATCTCCTGTGGCCATCTCTCCTACCTCCATCGTGGCCTTGCCAGTTGTTGAGAATACCTTTGGGGATGAACCTGAGGGGGTTATGATGTTTTTGGTTACTACATACTTGAAACCCCGCAGAGGTAGAAGTTCCTAATCACCTGAACTCTGGAGGAGTAGACGAGACCACCATCCCTGAGGAAACGTACCTCAGTCAAATCTTAGGGTGTCCACAAGTGATTGACACTGCCAGCGATGGTGACCAATTCTTAGCTTGATTGATTCAACCTCTTCAGCGTGTTCATCCCTTACAAACCATCATGAATAACTACTCTGAGATTACTAAAAAAAAACTCACCTCCACCTTACGGCTCAAGGAGGTTTTAGCCTTGTCACCTAAATTTAGAAGGACCCTCACTAAGGTTGAAGTAGTCATCCAAAAGGTCCGTATCTTGGCCATCTTGGACACCAGCTCCCCAGTCAACGTGATCTCCACTAAGCTTATCAAAAAGATCAAGTTAGCGCCAGACTTGGAGTGCACGCAAGAATTTGGAACTGCTGGCCTCAACAACACCTGGGCTATTGGGGCCTACTCATCCCTTCCCATTCAAGTTGGGAAGCTTATTCTATCAGCCCCTGATGTGGCTTTGGATAACAATGCGTATGATATGCTCATAGGCACTCAGTTTATGATTGAGTATGAGGGAATAATTAATCTGAAGCAAGGTTACCTCTCACTACTCAACTATGGAGTCCCATTAGTCTTATCCAATAAAGAGTCCAGTAAGCATGAGTACTCTTGCCTGGTTGAATATCCCTCTCAGCAATACCTTTGTCATATACACTTTTGGGCGCAACACCAAGAAGTTGCCTGATTCAGTGTATGCTAGAGAAGGTATCCCTTTTTATGCTGCAGATGAGATCATAATCAAGCCTGGTGAACAACGAGTTGTTGACACAAAAATAACGCTTCATATCCCACGCCACTGTTTGTTGCACCTCGTTAGTATTAATGGCGTCAGTCCCTTGGAGCCTCGGGTATTGCCTAGTATTCTTGACTCAGCCTACCAGAGGCCCATTACGCTGCTGTTGGAAAACCTCATTTCAAAAAACATAGTTGTGAAAAAACACCAGGAGATTGGCAGAGAACTGTTAGTCCCTGTAGAGGATATTGAACAAATTCACCCCATTGGTACTATGATGGATATGGGCCTGCCAACAGATAACCTGGTGTGTACCTTGCCTAATGTCCATGTTTCAGACAAGCTGACCCCAGATGAGCTAGAAAAAGTTCATAATCTCCTTGATGACTATAGTGACATATTTTTTAAATCAGATAATGATTACGGTCACATGAAGCGCTGGTGCCACTCCATTGATGTGGGTGATGCCCATCCCATTTGGTCAAAACCCTACCGCAAGTCCAAGGTGGAAAAACAACAAATGAGGACAGAACTTCAGCAGTTACTCGATGCGGGGTTGTTAATTCCTTCACAAAGCCCCTGGTCTTCCCCTCTCTTGCTAATAAAAAAGAAGGATGGAGGACATAGGATAGTCGTGGATTATTGCAGGTTAAATAACCTCACAAAAAAGGATAGCTATCATCTTCCCCATATTGATGATGCCTTATCCCAGCTCTCATGCTCTAATTTCTTTTCTGCCAGGGACTTAGCTAGCGGCTATTGGCAAATGGACCTTTCTCCTCAAGATCAGGAGTAATGCGCCCTTATCTGTAGTGAACGTCTCTTCCAACCCACGTGATTACCTCAAGGGTTATGAAACGCGCCTGCCTCTTTCCAGCGGGCGATGGATCACATTTTATGGGACCTGAAGTTAACTTGTGTCATTGTAAACCTTGATGATATCACATTATTCTCACGAACCTTCCATGAACATATTGACCATCTGAAGGAGGTGTTTGAAAGATTACGCAAGTCAAATACCAAGTTGAAATCTTCAAAATATACATTCTTCCAAAAGAAATTGGATTCCTTAGACACTCTATTTCCCAAAAAGGAATCTAACCCATGGTAGATAAGGTTGAAGCAATTTTGAAGATGCCTCTCCCTAAGAACCTATGAGACATTCAGGTATTTCTAGGGATGATGGGATATTACCATCAGTTTATCCCTAAGTTTGCCCAGCTCAGTGAACCTCTTGTCCGCCTATTAACCAAGAACACTCCGTTCCAGTGGGGTGCAGAGAAGAAGGCTGCTTTTGAGACGCTGAAGCAACTGCTTCAACAACGCCCTATCCTACAACATCCAGATTATAATAAACTCTTAATCTTATTCACTGATGCTTCAGACTATGCCTTTGGGGCCATCTTAACCCAGTTGGATGAAAATGAAGTAGATCATCATGTTTCCTACTTTAGTAAGATGCTGTCAAAGGCTGAACGTAACTACAGTGTCACGGAGAAGGAGTGCCTTGCTGTTCTGTTAGCTGTAAAGCACTATTGCCCTTTCCTCTATGGAACCCCCTTCACTGTAGTCACTGACCATGCATCTCTAAATTGGTTACAGAACATGAAGGATCCTACTGGTTGGCTAGCTCGCTGGGCTCTAAAGCTCCATCCTTATGACATGAAGATTGAACACCGCGCTGAAACCCATCACTTGAATGTAGATGGGTTGATATGGCTACCAGTCCTTCACATGGATAATAGTGAAGCGGAGAGGTTACACAATCTCTTAATGACCCCCAATGAATGGGAGGATGAGGATGAGCCCGTTCAGAAGATTTTAGCCTGACACTCCCATAACACTAAAGTTGAAGATGGGAAGTTGTATAAGAAAGTGGGATCAAAATGGCTACCTTACCTTTGACCTTCGGAATGTGTACCTGCTATCTTAGAAACACATTCTACCCTAGGTCATGGAGGGGCTAGGAAAGCCTATGAATGGATTAAGGATTAGTTTTACTGGGATGGAATGATGGAATCTATCGTTGATGTTTTAAAAGCCTGCCTCACTTGTAAAAAGCAATCTGGCTTCAAGTCTAGATACCAATATCAACCAACTACCCCTCAACAACAGTTCCACACCATTAGCTTGGATGTAATAGGTCCCTTTCCTCAGTTTACTAGTGTGAACAGATTTATCCTAGTAGATATTGACCACCTCACTAAGTGGGTTGAAGCTGTGGCTCTTCCTGCTCAAACAGCTAAGGCCACCGCTACCTTTTTAAATCAAAAATCTTCACCTGTCACAGTTGCCCCAAGTACTACTCTGTGATAATGGCAAAAACTTCACCCCCAGAGTAGTCAAACTTCTGGCCACTTCTATAGGAGCACAACAACTCTTCTCTGCTCCATATAACCCCTCCACTAACGGAACAGTGAAAAGAGCAAATGGAACCTTGGTTTCCAATTTGCGAAATCTGGCCTCATCTGATCCTATTCACTGGGATCAATATTAACATAGTGCTCTTATGTTATACCAGATTAGCTATCACCAGATTTTGAAAATGTCACCATTCCGAGTCTTGTATGGGCGGGAACCAGGCATACCTGCCCTCTTAGCTAAGGATGTATTCTCTTCTAGAGTTGAGGAACCAGAGAAAGTTATGAGAAGATTGGCTCAATGTATAATTCAACTCCAATCTAAAGCTATGACCAATCTAGCCACAACAGTAACCAAAGAAGGGCAGGCTGCAAATGAGTCCTGAACCCCTTTACCCACTTTCCAAGTTTCTGACATGGTGTTATACTACCATAACTGCATCACTCCTAGAAGCGGTAAACTTGGAACAATCTCAGAGGGTCCATTTACCATCATCTACAAGAGAGGAAACGAGTACTCTATCAAAAATCTAGCTAGTGGTATCACTATTAATCGCTTACATGGCCGTTTCCTTTGACCCTACTTGCCCCCCAACATTTTTGAGGGGGTGATATCAGACATTTACCTTTGCAGACAAAAAATAATAATGCTTTTAGGTCAAGTTCTGCCAAAAAAGGTAATTGTCAGCCATTTGCAATATTCTGATGTTGTTAAGAGCTTGTTTATTAAAATTAATAAAAAAGTCAAGAAAATCGGCCAAAAGTCCCTGGTCAATTCTCAGTGGAACCCCATTAATCAGGGTAACACTAGTTTGAAGCCTCTATGGGCACTGAACGTAAAATCCCCCAGTCAGATTACTCTGACCTCACCACAAACTTTGGGGCTACCATCAGAAGGCACTCCCCGGACCCCAATGAAGTCCTTCAATGCACCTGTGTGGGGACCCCCCCTTTTATAGGCTTAGCGGGGGTCCCCTAAGGTGCAATAAATTTCTCAGGTGGTGATTGGCTCAAGTTCATAAAAACGTTACCTCATGGGTACATTTGGGCCAATCAGAATTCCCTTCCTTAGGACCATCTAGTACTAAAAAAGAATTCCTCTTCCTGCCCTGCCCTGATGTGAGTTCCCAAACCATGATATGCTATTCCTGCATGTTTTCTAATTTGGACTCATACAGGCTATTCTGAAGATGTTCCCAAATTCCCCCTCAGCCTTTGAAATTACTTTAAATACTAGATAGGTAAAGGTCGAGGAGTATCATTTTTCCCTTATTGTGCAGCTAATAAAAATAATAATAACCCATTTTTATTAGCACTTTATTTATTTATTTAAGTTTTTAAAAACTTTGTGGAATCCAGCTGGCATCAAGCACCAAGCGAGCACCAAACAGCTGGATTCCCACACCCTTCCAGCAATTTAAACCTTTGTCAAGTCTTATAAGTTTCACCCTGCTACTTTTGAGGATTATAACTCATTTGTCCACATGGCCTAAGGAGGCCTCAATAGTTCTCAGTACCTGCGCCTGTTCTAAGACCAGGCATCAAGGTTGAATCCCTTAAACAGTTGAAATGACACTCCTCTGCAAGTCCCTGTATAACACTGATGCTGCCCTTGGCATATGGGATAACCATCCCCATTCTTATCTGGGACGTGCTCCATCCTTGCATTCATGCTTTCCCACCGCATCTGCTCTATCAAACTGAACTGTACTGCGTAACTTTAGATCTTAGAACTTGACAACTCCACCTCTGTTGTTCATTTGCAGGTTACCTATCCTGGTACACCTGACGCCAGTCCAGTTTTAGTACACATTGTGATCTATCCCACTAAGGCCTTAGCTGTAATTGACACCTACAACCTGATCATTTGATATCCCCCACTTTAGTACCGCAGTACCACTTAGAACTGGCAGTGAACTTGCTGTAAGGTGAGACTGAAACCTTCATCATAGGTGGAGCCTCCTCATTAGTGGCCCTGCGCCGCTGTACTCCACAGAGTACCCCTCACTTTTGTTCTCAGAAGTAGAGGGGGTTTTTAAGTCTGACTCATTTTATTAAGAGCACTCATTTTTCTCTAGCTATAGACCATCTGTTTCCCTTTAGAACCTATGCTCCCTGTCCAACCTGCCATCCCTGTTGTCCAGGTTGAACAGCTCTTTCCAATTACTCCATAGTCACATTTATTGGCAAACCTTATCCAGAAACAGATAGATATCTATGAAAAGATGAATGAAGCAAAACTCACCTTGGCTGACCCTTCCAGGAGGTTGGCTGTCCTTACCTGTGCAGTTTTCTGAAACAAGGATTTTTCTTCTGATGATTATAGATAATTAAGCTATCCTACTCCATTTAAATCCTGTGGGCAACTCACTGGCAATGTAAATCCATACTCTGTTGAATCCTCTGGGAATTTTCTTTTCTACTCTCATATGTTTTATAGCTATCTTATTGTCCCTTGGCTCCATATAAAATAAATCTGCATCTGTGTACTTCTTGTTCATGGCTACTTTCACATCTTCTGAAAAAAGATTTCCAAGCGCTCACTTTGATAACACTAGAGCATCTGAAAACATTAACTTTCAAGAGCTTGTGGAGGCCCTAGACATTCTCTTAGGGGTTGGTCAGTTTGTAAAAGGTGGGGCGTCTCAAGACATCCCCAGCTACCATCTATTATCACCTGTTCCCTTTGTTGCAGGCGTTGGTCACTTTGTGGAGAACTTCTCCTCGATTAAAAACGTTCTGTAACCTGTTATTCTGGGTGCTGGCTACTGGCAATGATATGATATCTTTATTAATCTCATGACTCCACTATGCATGTGAAGTTCCCTGGAGGAGTCACGGTTATCATCTTTTGTTTGGTTGAAAGTGCCATGGCGCTCCCAAGAAGATGGGTCCCCTCCACCAAGGTAGTCTTAGCATCTATTCAACTGACTTCATCCCAGCTCCTGCACTTATTCTACCTGAGTTCATCAGGAATTATGCGAACATGTTTGATCCCTTTAAGGCCCTCCCACTCCCTGAGCATATTAAGTTTAACTTTGAGTTAAGTTGACCGTTGACCTCATCAAGATATCCTCATGCATATATCCCTTGTCATTGAGGGAGAAGGCCGCCTTGTACGTTTGGGTTTATGAAATGCTCTCCAAGGGTCAAATCTTCAAAAATCTTCTCCTGTGTGCTTCTCTCTTCTATCTGTTGAGAAACCTGATAATTACCTCCATCCCTGCGTTGATTATGACAATCTGAACAACATTATAGTACCTGACCCCCATCCACTATCCCTGGGGAAGCAGATCTTCCACTTCATGGATAAGGCTAGGGTGTTCAGCAAGCTGGATTGCCTTAAAACCTTCAACCAGATTTGTATCAAGGAAGGCCAGGAGTGATTGACCGCTTTTCATACTCAGAAAAGGCATCTACCAGTTCAGGGTCATGCCGTTTGTTTTGAAGAACGCTCCTGCCTGTTACAAAGGTTTACCGATGCTGTCCTAGGAGACATTATGGGAACCTGCGCAATAACATACATGGATGACATACTGGTCTTCTCCCCAGATGCAGAATACCATGTCCGCCACCTTTTATCTGTCATGGAGCTACTAGCACAAGTGAACCTTACTATCAAAGCTACCAAATGTGAGTATTTTCAACATAAGGTAGAGTTTTAGGAAACATTATTTCTCTCATGATCATATGATTGTCCCATATAAGGAAACAGCCATCCAAATTTGTAACTACCCCTCATCTCTCACAGAGTGACCCAGCTTCCTTGGGACGTGTAACTTCCTCAAGAAGCTCACCTCCCCAGCTCTCAAAAGTTGCTGCTCCTCTCTAAAATGTACCTGGGAAGATTTTCAGCTGGATCACAGAATGCAACGCTGAATTCTACGCCGTTAAGTCCATACTTTTGTCCAGTTTGGTGCTATCACAAGCAGCCCCAGCCATCCTTTTATTGTTGCAACTGATGCCTAAACTTTTCAGTGGGAGCTGCTCTGCTGCAGGAAAGGGAGGACGGTATGGAATGTCCCATTGCTTATTTCTCAAAAAAGATCATCCTTACAGCTTAACTATGGCATCTATGATAAGGAACTCCTTGCTGTTGTTGAGACTGTACAGCACTGATGCCACCATTTGCACAGTTCTAAGTGGCCCTTTACTTTCCAAACTGGCCACAAGATTTTGATGTAATAACACGCCCTCCAGAAGTTGTCCTCTCACCAGTCCTGGTGGTTAAAAGTCATATCAGTGTTCAACTTCCAATATGACTTCATTAAGGGTACTCAAAACCTGCCGCCAGATGCCCTATCACAGAACCTGCCTTTGCCCCAGATCCAGCACTAATTGATGCCCATAATATCCAGGTGTTGATTAAGCCAGAACAGGTGAAGGAGAGACCACTTGCCAACCTCCCCCGCTTTGCTTGTGATGAAGCCCCTGGAAGGAGAGACTGACACCCCTTCTTATGATAGTTTGTACCAACCCCTGTCAGCTGACTATAACAAGATCAAGCAGGCCTGCCAGAAAAATGGGACTCTTGGACAAAGGTTACTAGTTGCTGGATAGGGTCATCCTCCATCAGGGCAAGTGATGGGTACCACCTAGACCCCTGAGAGAGGAGATGATTAGCGAGCTCATGATCCTCCCACTGCGGCCACCCTGGAAAGGACAAGACGCTGGAGTTGGTAGTTGCTCCTATTACTGTAAGGGCATCGTCACTGATGTGTCCAAATTCAAAAGGTCCTGTCTGACATGCAATAGATCAAAACCTAGCCACCTCAAGAGTGCTGGACTGCTTGTCCCCCTCCAAGCCATATAGGGCCCTTAGACTTCAGTGTATGTCAATTTCATAATGTAACTCCCACTGTCCAAGGGTTATAATGCAGTAATGTCTGTGGTGGACCGCTTCATCAATTGAACCATATTGTCCCTTGAAAAACTACAATCACCTCTGTCCAGACTGCCCGCCTCTTCATGGACCACATCTTTTTCCTACATAGCTCTCAAAGGGAATTATCAGTGATTGTGGCCTGCAATTTACTTCCCAATCTGGGAAACTTTCCAGTTCATTTTAGGGATCTGCACCTGCAGCTCCACTGCCTTTCACCCTCAGTCAGATGGACAGACAAAGAGGGTAAAACAAGGTTTGGAGCAACTCATGAATAGCTACTCCAACTCAGAACAGAACAATTAGGCATCTCACCTCCCAGTGGTGCAATTTGCCTATATGATTCTTACTTATACTTCAACAAACAAGCCCCTTTTTTAAAACTACAGCTATAAGCCTATCTTCAACATGAGTCTACAGCTAGAGTTCACAGTTTTTGCTGCCAATGAGCGCGCTAAAGAGCTCAGAGACATACACCAGGCACTAAATATCATCTTGTTAACACTGTAAGGACCTACAAAGCATATGCTGACTGCAAGCACCATGAAGTCCCTGAGTACAAGCCAAATGACTTGATCATGGTCAATGGTAAGAATATCCACTTGAAGCAGCTCTGCCATAAGTAAGGCCTCAAGCGTGTTAGAACCTTCATGTTAATCAGAAAGTTGGCCCATCAGCTTACCAACTTGATCTACCCCCTTCCATCAAAGTGTTCATCACCCTTCATGCGTGTCTCCTGACCCCCATTGAGGGTCCTGTTCTATCCCACCCTGAGTCAGTAATAATAGATGGTGAGCCCTAATATGTGATTGATGCCATTTTTGCCTCATACCTATCCCAACGTCACCTCCAGTATTTGGTGTCCTGAAAAGCCTATGATGAAACTGAGAACAGCTGGGTATCCCATAGAGACTGCTCAAACACTTATGATCTAATCTGTAACTTACATGTTAGATTTAATGATGCTGTAGATACTGCCACTCAAGCCTCCTTGGCCGCCATGAAATTACTAACCCCCAAAAGGCCTTTGCCTTTGCCAACGTCCCCTCAGATGGTGTGGAACCACATCCAAGGGTGGATGGTGATGTTACAATTAGTGACTTATTATCTGGGATAGACCGCCCATTTAAAGATAAGCATATGAAGCACCTGGAATCCAAGCCAGAACTATTGAGGGAAACCAATGACCTCTCTAAGTTCATTAACCACTATAGTTCTGCCTTTGCCAGTAATGCCTGAGGAAAATGGCACCATAGTGGCAGAAAATCTGGCAAAGCTTTGGGTTAAAAATCTGGAAAATAAGCCAATTTGAAGTGACAGAATATAGCCAAATTTAAAAAAGTTTGATTTTTCTAAAAGGTGAAAACTTTTCAGTATGGATTGGCTTTTATAATTTGTTTTAAAACCATTGAGAAACTCTTCCTTAAATTGACGCCCAAGCTGAAAATAACCTTGCTTTTCTCAGATATTAATATAATTTTAAATGAAGTTTTGGGGTTATTTTGTTTAAGTATCCCCCTACTTTTAAAGACATCTTTATTATTAAAACCTTGGTTGAACCCTACTGCAATGGCGGGACTCCATTTCAAGCTAAGGTCTAACTCTCCTTTAGGGTTCAAAAATGGCACCCTGATGCAACTTATTCTGCCAAGTCTACCACGTCATATTTTGCCAAATCTGCTATAGTATCTACCCAAAAGCCCTTAACTCTCAGGAACCCTTCTCCCTAATAGGTTTCTTCAGTTTTCATTTCATTTTGCTCCAAAAATTCATATGTAAACAGCATAGAAATAATCTGGGGCTTTACTTCCTCCTGCTTGGGCATTTTTCCCTCTTTTGGCACCTTTTACCTGGCACTTTCCCACTTACAACCCCCTGCGCTCCACTTTACATGACATTCAAATGGTTGTTCATCACTGAGCACTTCTCAATTACAAGGTTACCATGAATATAATTACTAACATCAAAAAGGAAAAAAGCCTCATCCTGCAACACAAGTGCCACCTTTAGGAACAAACATTAAAGCCACAGTATGGTAAGAGTGGGCTTGTTTGCTTCCCTTTCAAGTCTTATGTTTGGATTAGGACCTATGTTGATAGATCAATACCTCCCCTACATGTCAATTAGCAATTCATGCTCCCATGATATCAGAATGATGGTACCTTATGGTCTTTGGATGCTATCATGGGTACTTGAGCACTCCTGATTGAAGCTAAATATTTCCCTGGCACATCAGATGTCTGAAATCCCTCCCCTTCATCAGTGTTAAAAGTACCATAATTAAAATTTATTAAATAGAATAATTAAAATATATGTAGATGTCTAATCCTATATTATCTTGCTTTTAAGTAGCAACTAGCTAGTCTTGTATGTATTCAATATCAGGTATATATATATAATATTAAAGTAAAGCATTACTATCTTATAGTAGCTGAATTGTTAATAAATTAATCTATAGGGTTCATAGAACTTTAAAATATTATAATAAGCGCTTTAATTTTAAGCTTTTTTAGTTATATAATATATAAATAAATAGATATATAAAAAGATAGCTTTGGAAGGGTAGATAGCTAAGCAGGATTACATATATTTAAATGTCAATTTATTCAAGGTACGCCAACTAGGGGATGGACAGTACCAAATCACAACACTCAAAATGACAAAACAAAACTATTAACCAGGTGGGAAGCAGAAACAGCTAACCCACCATGGCAGAGGGTGAGGAGGGGTTGGGGTTGGTTTTCAGAAAGACCCACCTCAATCAAGGGATGTTGGTTACAGTACCAGATCAGAGCAGAGAGCTAGGGCATTGGGGCATCCACATTTTGGTGGTGGAGGTCAGCGCAGTAGGAGTTTTCCACTTCCTTATCAAGATAATAATGGGAAAGTATTTCAACAAAAGCTGCGAGGAGAACTTTAGCTTCTTTGTGGGCTTCAGGAAGTTGGGTGAAAAGGGAGACACTGTGGTGGGTGATTTTGGCTGAGGGGTTGAATGAAGCAAGCGTTGTGACATTCATAACAGCAACTTCAGCATCATCAAATAGTTTTGAGATATCACTGCAAGCAGATATAGGGAAGTCGGGGGGAAGAAGAGGGTGGGCAGGCCATGCTGGAGCTGAGCCACTGACTGGGCCACCACGGTGCATAGTTTTGGGCACTGAGGAGAGGCCACCGCAGCTAAGGTGAGCTGGTGGTCACTTTGGAAGGGGGCTGTATTGGGCAGAGGAGAAAAATGGTGAGGGGTAGGGGTTTCATCAAAGTTGGGAAGGAAAAATTCTGCCCGACCATAATCACCTTGGCAGAGAGGTTGACCTGTATGCTTACTAATGAGGACATTACCTGATTCATCAGTCTCAGCCAATAGATCCCATAGATTTTGGTTCACTGGAATAGTGGCATTCAAATTTGGGTGGGTGGGATTGGGAAAATGGGCAGATGCTTGGGTGCCAATGGTGGTCCAAGCATTGCTCTGATTGGCTGGGGTAGATTTAGGTAGGAGAGTGAGGCTGGAGGTTTTTTGGGGGGCTGATTTTCCATGTGGGCCCACTGAACAAGATTGGAGGGTGGGAGGGGGCAGCAAAGTGCCCCATACTGAACCTCCAGAAGGGGGCTCAGAAGCTGCAGCAGCGGACTTGGCCTGAGGGCATACTCTTTTTACATGGTCAAGGCCAAAGCAGAGGGAACAAATCTGCCTACCATTAATAACCTAAGCCTAAAAGAAATGATCAGGCACTGCAGCCACACTAGCGCAGGGTGGGATTTGTTGGGCTATGGTAGAGTGGTGTGGTATAATGGTGGCTGTTACATGAGGAGCAGCAAGGTGCTCCACACCAGATGGAATGGCAAAGATGAGGTTAGGCTGAGTGCCATAAGCCATGAGCTCCATGACCAACTGGTCATACAAAACCTGGGGTGGAAGGTGGGATGGGAGATTTGCAAAGGATAACACCAGCATGGTGTATGAAGGGAGGCAAGTATGGGTTGTGGAAATGGGGTTTTTTTTATAAATTAGAGAAGTTTTTGCTGCCACTTCAGCATCCTCCTCAGATTGGAACCCAATATCAAAGTAGCCCTTAAAAGGGTGGAAGTCTATAAAGCCAGCTGGCACAAAGGCCGCAGTGGCTAGGTCAATAATTGCCTTATCAGCATATGGGAACAAATGCCCATAGTCCACTCTGAGGCAATAGTGAATGGTGGAGTGAGGGAGGGTGAGAGGATGGGGGTGAGAAGGGTGGATGTGCGCCAGATGGAGCACTAAGTCCCATAGGGGGACAAAACAGTTGGAAGCAGTGGGTGGGCTGTTTGAGCCCATCTGAACACGCTTGCCTGCGGGGCAGAAAATGCTAGGTGGGGGTGCACTGCTGCCCCACACTGGGGTGGCAGGCAGTGGAGCCAGGGACATCAAAGAATAGTTTTGGGCAGATGGCTGTGGATAAATAAAACTTAAATTTAAAATTGCTCAAAAGTGACTTCAAGTGGTAAAAGAAAAGCCCATATATTTAAATGTCTTGCAACAATAAAATTTGATTTCAAATGTTTGATTAGTTTTTACTGATAAACCTATTAGGTAATAAAAAAGCTCTAAAGTTTACTATGAGGCTAATTTATAATTGTTTAGGCTTATCTTTTTATCTTACCTAATTCCTAAATACTAATTCTAATATAAAGTTTTTGTCTTAGATTATTGTGCATCTAATATAACTGCATAGTTTTTTTATCAAATCTATAATCTTTAATTCAAACATCAAAAATATGCCAGTACAAAATTATATACTATCAGGGATGGTTAGCACAGCAGGTTGTTTACTTCTAAATCTCTGGTATGGGTTTAAAACCAGTATTAGTTAGAAAAACTTGGCATGGTATATGTGGCTCAAAGTTGACCCATCTTGAATACTAAAACATTATAACATTTTATATATGGCTAAGTAAATTGACTTACATTGTATACTAGTTAAATAAAGCAAGCTACATAAAGCTATCTGAAAAATATCATAGACTAAAAGCAAAATCATTTTTATTTAAACCAGACAATTAAAATTTATAAAAAGTTTATATTATAATATATAATAGTAGATGGGTCTATTTAGATATCAACAGTTTTAGGCTAGTAAACAAAAAACAAAGTAGCCTAAAAGATAAACCAAATAACTGGAATTAATTTTCCTATTTGGCCATGTTCATGAAGCTTAGTATTTTTAGTTCATGCATTCTGATTATATCAAAATGTACTTTGGCCAATATTAACTTATAGCACTATACTCCCTTATCCTAAATAAAGATAAATATCAAACTAAATCAATCAAACTTTATTAAAATAAATTAGATATAGAATTATATATAAAATAAAAACTTGATAGTTCAAGTTAATAATAAAATTTATTACACAATTAAGGATTTTATATATTTAAACTAATATTTGGATTTAAATTAGATATATATACTTAATCTACTAAGAAGTATACTAAATTCTGATATTAACTCTAATATAAATTTCTTTCTCTTTTATACTATAAAATTAGGATTATGGAAATACTTAGTCTAGATAGGTTTCTTAGTAAAGCAAACTTAAATTATAAGATGGAGGCTCAAATCTGAATTTGGTCGTAAAAATAAATTATAATCTACTACAGTTATTAATAATATAATTTCAAAAGTTAATCTGATCTGAATAATAAATTGATATAGAAGCTAAGGTTTATCTAATATAATTAAATCCTAGGGATTTATTTTAGCTTTGGAAGATAGATTTGGAATTAGGGTTTTTAGTTATTCTGATAGTAGGCAATTAAAATTGATTGTACCTTGATATTCCTATTGGTAGGACAGTAATAAAGAATCTTAAATCCTTTAATAGCTGATAAAGATAAAGGATTTTAAACTTGGATCTCTATCTATCTACACAGGTGGTTATAGAATATCTCAAAGTAAATTATCTAACTTGGTTGTTCAATTTATTCTGGCAATCAATGGATTTAAGAATAGATTTTTATCCATTTTATTTTGGTGATCGATGAATAAGAATACCTTTTAGTCAAAGTATTTTGGTAATTGATGGATGTAAGAATAGATTTTTATTCATTTTATTTTGGTAATCAATGGATAAGAATAGATTTTAGTCGATTTATTTTGGTAATTGGTGGGTATAAGAATAGATTTTATTCAACTTATTTTAGCAATGATGGATATAAGTATAGCTTTTTAAATCAAAGGTAATTGGCATGCCATTTAAATTCCATACCAAATTTGAACCTTACCTTTCTTAACTATGAAACGGTGAAACATCCGATGACTACATTATTCCACTTGGGTTATAGGGGAATCCATAGTATTCAACTTAGTTATAAATTAACTATCAACGTTAGTAAATAAAGGATCTAGTATTTATACTCCACTGAGACCTGTCGCAACAAGTTGTACTGTTAACAAGCTATTAAGGGTTATTAGCCTTACCCAGTTAAAATCTTGGGTTGAGTTTAGAATTTTTATAGGCTGAGATCTAAATTGTTATTCAAAGGAAGGTTTATTCATATATTTTAGAGAACTTCAGGCAGGTTAGATCCCATATTTTTATCAGGCCTACCAGCGCTGTTATAAACGACAATAAGCTAATCTCAATACTGCAATGCCCTTCGTTTCTGAACTTACCTCTTACCATTCCACTCCTCCTATCACGAGGCTTATATTTTTCATTAACCGCAAGCTACATTGCCTCGAGCGCCCTGACCCGAAGCTAACCACCTTGGCCTATTTGCGGAAGCAGGGCCTCACCGGAACAAAACTAGGATGCGGGGAGGGTGGCTGCGGTAAGCAGGCTATTATTACCTGCCGCTAAAGTTTTAGGCGCATGTACTGTGGTCATCGCCAGTTTAAATGAAAACATCAAGTTTGGTATGGCGAATCCTAATCCGTTTTAACAAAAGTTATCGTTAGTTATTTGACCGCAAACGCTTGCCTCTTACCTATTTGCCTCTTGCATGGGAAACAGATCATCACTATAGAGGGGCTCGGTTGTCCGGCAAAACCTCATGCCATCCAGGTTGGGCTAGATTGTTATGTGCTAACGAAACTAGGAGCGGCTCGCACTGGGTCATGGTTCGCAGTGTGGATTCTGCACCCCCGGTATGGTCATATGTCAATGTATGGCCTCCTGCAAAATACTAAAGAGCCCACCATTCAGGACATCGAGGATTCTTTTGAAGGTGAGCCTAACCTATAACAAGCTTGACGCGAGTGCTTAGGGAACTTGTGCCGTTGTACCGGATATCGCCCGATACTAGAATCATTTAAAACCGTATGTTCGCCCATAAGCTTTTTTTGATCTTTATCAGTTTGCTAGCGACATCCCTTTCTCTACAGGGAACAGAGCCGCCTCGGAAGAGCCCGAGGACAAGCATTGTAATATCGTTTACTCCCATAATTCTATAAACGCGGATGCCTCTTCGATGAAGCCCAAAGTCGTGGCAGCCTGTTCGATCTCGGAGCTGGTAATTCTCTCCCTTATCGCGTGCTCAAGTATTCTAGGCCGCCAAGGCACCGTATCTTTCCGAGCAGGACGTGCCTTTTCCGCGGGACCTCTTGGAAAAGATGGTCAGCTTGTCATCAGAATTTCTTTATTTCGAGAGGGAGGGTTGCGAGTGGTTCCGCCCCATTCAGCTGCAGCAACTCCTCGAACTTAAAGCTCAGCATCCCGGTGGCGAATTGGTGGGCGGCGGCACCAAATTTGGCATCGAGATGCGCGTGAGGTCCTCGAACTATCGCTGCTTCATTGACGTTTCGGGAATCGCTGAGTTGCGCCAAGTGACGTGGGGCGAGGACGCGATGACGATCGGCCCCAACCTCACGATAACGGATTTTATTTGCTCGCTTGAAGCGCAACTCCCGCTCGTCAAATCGCACCAGCGCACTACGTTGAAGGCGTTTCTGACCAATCTACGGTGGTTCGCTGGAGCCCAGATCCGCAACGTCGCCACCGTTGGGGGCAACCTTGCCACCGGCTCGCCCGCCTCGGACCTCAGCCCCCTATTGATTGCCACACAGGCGGTGTTGACGTTGACATCCCAAGGTGGTACGCGCCGGCTGACCATGTCCGATTTCTTTAAAGGATACCACGAGACGGCCTTGAACCAGGACGAAGTGATTCTTTCGATCAAAGTTCCACTCGCTCGCAAGGGTCAGTTTGTGCGGGCGTACAAGCAGGCGCGTCGTAAAGAGATGGACTCCGCCATCGTCAATGCTGCGTTTTGTGTCCAGCTCGATATGAATTCCCAGCCCACCATCGTTAGCCTTGAGCTGTCGTATGGCGGCTTGGGCCCGACCCCGGTGCGGCTTACGGCAGCCCCCAAAAAGGCCTATGGGCTCCAATGGGGACATCCCGCTAATTTGGAAAAGATTACGGATGCTGTCCTAAACGAGCTCGCCCTCCCCTACTCGATGGTAGGGGGTATGCCTTCGTATCGCCGAGCCCTAGCCGTTTCCTTCTTTAAGCGCTTCTGGTACCAATTGGCTAGGGATCTGAGCCTAGAATGCGACGTTTCGTTTCAGAATTTGGATGGGATTGAGCGCGGCCCCACCCAAGCCACCCAAACCTTTGGGCCTTCCGCCAACCATCACGCTGAGGATCAGCTCATCTCGCGCACCTACCCGCATCTGTCGGCCTTAGCACACTGCACCGGTACTGCCAAATACCTTGATGATCTCCCCGCCATCGCCACGCAGCTCCATGCTGCCCCCGTCTTCTCCACTCACGCCCACGCTGAGATCTTGGCGGTGGATCCCTCGTCGGCCCTGGCGCTTGCTGGAGTCCACCACTTCATCAACCATGCGGACGTCCCCGGCCAGAACGCGTGGGGCGTCCTGGTTCAGGACGAGGAGCTCTTTGCCACCAAAGAGGTGCACTGTGTGGGCCAACTGATCGGGCTGGTTCTGGCGGACTCGCACGAGCTCGCACGGCGCGCGGCACAACTCGTCCGGGTCCGTTATAAGCCTTTGGATTTTTTGCTGACGATTCAAGACGCCATTAACGCCAACAGCTTCTTTCCCTTCGAGCGCAAGCTGACCAAGGGCGACTTCAGCGAGGAGGCATTTACGGAGGATGGCGTGATTGTGGTGAGTGGGGAATGCTACGTGGGGGTCAGGAACACTTTTACCTGGAACCGCAGGGATGCTTGGCGATCCCAAAGGGCGAGAATGGCGAGATGGAGCTCCTATGCAGCTCACAAAACCTTGCCGAGTCCCAGATGCAGGCGGCGCTCGCTCTCCGTCTCCCCGCCAACCGCATCACCGCCAGGGCTAAGCGGCTTGGTGGTGGCTTTGGCGGCAAGGAGACGAGGGCTTCAGTAGTAGCGGTGGCGGCTGCGGTGGCGGCCCATGCCTCGGGGAGGCCGGTGCGGTATATCTTGGACCGCGACATGGATATGCTGTCATCAGGCAACCGGCACCCGTGCTATGCAAAATATCGCTTGGCCATAACGCGGGACGGCCGTTTCCGGGCGCTGGATTTGGAACTTGTTGCGAATGCCGGATGGTGCAATGACGTTTCGCATGCCGTCCTGGAGCGTGCGGTGACGCATTGCGACAACGTCTACCATTTTCCCATCCTCCGGGTGGTCGGGCGCCTTGCCAAAACCAACGTTTCGACCAACACCGCCTTTCGAGGCTTCGGCGGCCCCCAGGCAATGATGGTGACCGAGATGATGATTGCCGCCGCCGCCGATACCCTCGGCATGGATCCTGCCGCCCTCCGCCGCCTTAACTTTTATGAAGAGGGCCAACTCACCCACTACAAGATGCCCATCCTGGACTGGCACCTCCCCGAAATGTGGGACTCGCTGCTCGCCGACGCCAAATATCTTCAGCGCCTGGCTGAGATCGATGCCTTCAATGCCAGCAACCCGTGGCGTAAGCGTGGCATTGTCGCCATCCCCACAAAGTTTGCAATCTCTTTTAACGTCCACTACCTTAACCAGGCTGGCGCCACCGTCCTCATATACACAGATGGCTCGGTGTTGCTTAGTCACGGCGGTGTCGACATGGGTCAGGGCCTGCACACCAAGATGGTCCAGCTGTGCGCCAATGCTTTGAGGGTGCCTCTGCACTCAGTCCACGTAGCTGAGACGTGCACCGACAAGGTCGCCAATGCCTCACCCACCGCCTCCTCCTCGAGCAGTGATCTCAATGGCATGGCGGTCCTCGATGCCTGCCGTCAATTGAATGAGCGCCTGCAGCCTTACTGGGACAGGGCGCCCCCTGATGCCACCCTCGCACAGGTGGCCATGGCGGCGTATTTGGACATGGTCAATCTAGGGGCCAGTGGGTTCTATAGAGCACCCACCACCCCATTCGACTGGGAGAGGGGCGAGGGCACGATGTTCTTGTACACCACCACTGGTGTCGCCGTGACGGAGGTGGAGGTGGATGTCCTCACCGGTGACCACGTGGTGCGAGCCGCCGATCTTCTCATGGATGTGGGCAACTCCATCAACTTTGCCATTGACTTGGGGCAGATCGAAGGGGCCTTTGTTCAGGGCATGGGCTGGTGCACCACCGAGGAAACTCTCTTCGCCAGCGAAACTGGGCGCAGGATCGGGCTGGGCCCAGGGACCTACAAGATTCCTGGGTTCCGCAGCATCCCCCAGAAATTCAATGTGAACATCCTCCCTGGGAGGGCTTACCATCACCTTCCCACCGTCAAATCCTCCAAGGGCATCGGCGAGCCCCTTTGTTCCTGGGGGCCTCTGTCCTGTTTGCCCTACGTCATGCCATCTCCGCTGCCCGCCATGACAACAAGATTGATACTCCCCTGTCCCTCCCCTCCCCTGCTACGGCTGAGATCATCCGCTTGGCCTGCGAGGACAAACTTGCCAGGTGTGCCCAAATCTTCCCCTCCCACCCCGCTGAAAAGCCTTGGGCGGTTTGTACGTAGCATCGTTAGTTCTCTAAGCCATTCCTCCTGTTGGCTAGCCCTTCACTAAACAGCGATCGATTTTAATAGCCTTTGCAAATGTACCGAGGATACTCGTTGTCGTTGAGCCGTTCTAAACCCTTGCACGGACCGTTAAAGGGTATCTTTGCATAGTTCATCCGTACCGTTGTATCCAGCTCTTCTGACGGTATCCGTTCAGGTTGGCGTTAAATTCATTACTGTAACCTTACACAATTTGGTCCATCAACCTTTATCCATTTCTCACAGCTGCGTTCTCATAAAATAGATCCGGTGCAATAAAGGCCGCCGCATCCTTCAGCAGCATGCCAATATCTGTAAAGGGTTTTTGCCGTTAACCATTCTAAATTAGAACGCTAAGGTTAATTGTGAGAACGGGATGGGATTAAACCCAACGCTAGTGCTTGTTTCTCACTAGGCTAAATAGTTGAAATTAGGCTAGTTTAAGCTGGCCCATTCAATCTCTATCGATTGTACTAATGGCTGAACATCAGTTTTTTAAGAGTTGAGCTTTTAACTTATGGATTGGCCACCCCTTATAGTTGCCCTGAAATTTGGGTAACGGATGGTTTATTAATCTACATCTCAAACGCCCAAATTTTTTGTGGCGTAGTTTCAACGAAGCCGAACTTGGTTAAAACAGGTGACGACCGTTTAGAGGGGGATTGGGCTTAATTCGGCATTTATCCTTGTAAACCTACAAGCTTCGAATTTAAAAACTTGATGTATAACTTTTATTAACCTTTTAAAATCAATTATCTAAGCTTCTTGATACTTAACCCTCTGCACTCGTATATCATGCTGGAGGTGACATGACACCCAACAACTTTGAAAATAAATCGAGTGCAAACGGTTAAACCTGGAGCAGTGGAATCAAAGTTTTAAGTCAAACCCTACTTTTTCCCCAAGTTTGATTTTTAAAGCGTTGAAATGCGCAGTTTACCTTGGTGCGGTCTATAAATAACTATACTACAACTAATGAACCAACTGAGTTGTGTCTAAAATGTTGATTCCTTACGGTTTTTATTGCGGCCAAGGAAAAGAGAAGCAGTCTCCTTCATGCAAAATGTAGAACTTTAAATGGGCATTTAATAAAGATTTGAACTTTTCAGAAAAAATAGGGTTTGCTTTATTTTTGTCAGTTTGCTGTTATTCGAAAGGTGCACCACATATGATTAGACGATTCAAGTCGTGGCAAAATTTTAGGGGATCTTGAAACGGTACCTTGATACAACGTTGGGCCAGAGACAGATACTTGCCTATCAAGTTTAAGTTGAGCGATTTTTTCGACGCTTTTATATTTGTTTTACTAGTAACCCCCGTTGACGTAATCAAGCAAATGATTTGTTAATAGATTAGACTTTAGCCTCGGTTCGATGAAAGCCAAAATAAGCTTTAGTTGATAGTACAAAGCATCAAAACTCACAACCTTACCTCTAAGGCTTCAAGTGGTGCTATACATTTGACCTAAGGCTAATATCATTCAATCAAGGTACTGAGTCTTCGCTTCAAGCGTTAGAATGCATAAAATTTATCCCTGAACTTCTCGGTCAACCAACTTTAATTTTAAAAACATACATACAGGTCGAATTGATAACCTTCTCCTTTTTCAAAGTCGGTTAAAAAGGAGATCATTATCAGCTTTTGTCCCACATCTTTTTAAATCTGTTATCCGAAAGTCTAGTTCACAGTTGATTTGAATAAAATAAATATAACCTGTTAAACATCAAACACAATCGCATCGTTTCTTTTAAAGCCTTAATTTTCAGCGCATTTTGTCATTAAAAATTGACTTTTAGATCAAAAAATAAGCACTTAAAATGGTAAAAGCAATAGTTATAAACTATTTCCAAAACTGGACTATCAATTTATGTAACAAACTTACGAAATAGTGATCATGTTCAATTTTAAAAATTTACACCCAGGCACATGGCTAGCCCATCAGTTGTATGACTGCTCCAATCCAATTTATAAGCAGAATAGAGTTCAGCGCAAATGAGGTTAACTATGCGATGAAGACTGGCTTACGAATTTCTGCAATCAAATAGAAGCTTTTATATACTGCAACAATTTCAGTTTATTTTGTAAAATTTTACCTATATATCACCTTTCGCATCATCCTTTACGCGCTTAATTTTAGCGCTAAAACTGACCTAATGGAAACAGTAACCCCCAGGTGCCAAATTAAAGTAATGAGCTTTAAGCTGAACTTGTTTCCAGAGGATTTAAAGCATAGGCATAGCTGTAAATTAAAAATCCAAAGCTAAAGTAGTAAAAGTAGAATGATGGCTACGAGAGAGGCAGGCTTTTTTATTAGAAATAAATTTATATAAAGCTAGGTACAAACGTTCAAGGTACTAACCTATTTGTGTTCACATGGAAACTACCACTATATTCCATTATAAATTTTAAATCCCAAATTCATTTTTGAGGGACTAGCGTTGCAAACTTTAACTTACGACGGTGTTTTAGTTATTGATGAGTCCATTTTACTAGTAATTTGACAAACAACGGTATATATTGTAGTATATAAAAGTAATGTCAAACAATTATACCAACTTTAACTCCCCATGCATTAAGTAAGCTGGCTAACCAATAGGTATACACTTATGATCATATATATACTACTTATATATGCACTTAATCTTTCAATGTACACATATTAGCAAAGCGCTCCTATCATATTAACCCTTAAACAGATTTGAAGAAAAAGGTTTGTGCAAATTATAGGGGCACAAAAATAATGAATTTAAATAGTTCAAAAATATAAAATTTTTAAATCATTATTGTGGAACAAAACAAAAATTTGGTTTTTAAAAAAAGAAATTGATTCACAAGGGAGGATACCCCAGTGGTAGAATAGTGACCTCTACCACTGCCTCCCGAGTTCGATCCCGGTAATAGACTTTGGGTAGGGGACGATTTTGACTGTGTTGGTTTTGCGCGCCAATGCCCCGAACCGAGATAGCGAATAGCAAAGGCGGTCCATGGAGTTCCTGGCCTATCATACGCTACGCATGGAGGTTTTCCGGATTTTATCCTCCTTTCCCATTCATTCGATTTCCCATTAATCGGTGCGGTTCGTCCCCAGGTCGGCCCACCTTGAATAAAATTAAATATGTGAAATTGATTTCCAATTCGAAATTGAGCAAATAGCACATATATTTTAATTTGTTATATATTTGCGTTGAAATATGAATAAAGAGATTTGGTTAGAATAATTTAACCCTTAAACAGGAAATTTCACCTTTAAGTGTAATTTGTTTTTTGCCCATATATGTGCTATTTGCTCAATTTCGAATTGTAAATCTTTTTTTTTCAAAAACAAAATTTTCATACATCGATGAATCCCCCCTTGGGTTGGGACCATCTAGTACTAAAAAAATAAAAAAACCAAAATTTTCATTTTGTTCTCCACAATAATGATTTTAAAATTTTATATTTTTGAACTATTTAAATTTTTATTTTTGTGCCCCTATAATTTGCACAAACATTTTTTTCAAATCTGTTTAAGGATAAGTATCTTGATCAGAACTACTATCGGAGTCTTCTTGATTATCAAATAACACATTGGGTATTGGGACCATCTAGTACTAAAAAAATAACACATTGGGTACATGCTGATAACAAAAAAATTTGGGAAAAAAAGAACCTCCTTTAAAAAGCTCTAAAAAGTATGAAATAATTGAGAAATTAAGCCTACTCAATAAAACCCTTTTTGAAGTCAGCACCATATTTTAAACTGAATTATAGATTTTTGCTCATAAATACAATCTATATCTTATATCTGGATTGGGTCCAATGTAAACTATAAGCAACTTAGAATAAATAGTACTGAGTATATAAATTATAAATACCTATTATAAGTCAGTTAAAATATGGTGACAACTTCAAAAAGGGTTTTATTGAGTAGGCTTAATTTCAATTATTTCATACTTTTTAGAGCTTTTTTTAAGAGAAGTTCTTTTTTCCCAAAAAATTTTTCTTTGAGAAGGTCCTTTTTTTCTCGAAAAAACTAAACACCCAGCTCTTACCCCACAAAAAATTAGTGCATTTTTAAAAGTGGCTCTTTTTCCTACTTTTATTAAATATTACTATCTCTATATATTGTTTTTGACCCCTTACTATTTCTCTATAAGTAAACTTATTATATATCTATTATATATAGTATCTTATAAATAGATATACTAACAATTCATTTTATTTAATTTAGTTGATTTTATTGGTCAAATTATACTAAATTTACTGATCACCATCTACATAACTTCATTTTATTAAATTAGATGATTTTATTATTCAACGTATGCCGAATTTACTGATTGCCATCTACAGTAATTCATGTTATTAGATTTAGTTGTTTTTATTTGTCAATCTATGTAAATTTATTGATCGCTATCTAAAATAAATCACTTTATCAAATTTAGATGAGTTCATTGGTCAAATTATACAAAAACGATAGCCATCTATAATGATTTAAGCTCGTCCCGCTATGAGCTCATACTAATGAATTTTGAACATATCCCCCAGCCATAGGACATCAAAAATGCTTCGAAGCTATCGCTTCACCGATGCCGGAATAAAGTTTATCCAGCGGTAAACATAAACACTTGAAATCTATCGCTTCCGAGCCCATTTTTTATTTACTAATTAATGGGCAGATACTTGACAAATACTTACAAAAGTAAAATGGGACCTAAGTTGGAGCATCCTCGATTTTTGGAGAAGTTGATCATCCAAATCGGTCCAGTATTTTCAGAGTTATGCGCGAATAAACATCCAAAAAAACATACATACAAGTCGGATAACCTTCTTTTTCAAAGTCGGTTAAAGCAAATGTGTGTGTTTGTGTGCGCGATGCTCAGCCAAAACTAGAGCATGTAGAAATCTGAAAAATTGGCTATAGGTGATCGGGAGGGGGTCCGTGTGCACCTCGAAGCCCGAATTTTTATTTTCATAGTAAAATAAAAAGTTTTATATGTAACAAGTAAAAATTTTATATGTGTTTAATGGAAATCGGTATATTGTTACGGCCGAGAAGTTTGACATTCGGTTGATTCGATATTTTAATGGTTTTGTCGAGCGGTTGGTGGTTTTGGGTTGATTAGTAAGCTTAATGATTTTAATAAAGAAGTTAGTGATTGGTTGATTAGCTAATTTAATTGGTTTTGGTAAGTGGTTGGTGATTTTGGTTGTTTCGATACATTTAGTTTTGGTTACGAAACAGTTGGTGATTGGTTGATTTTTAATCTAATGGTTTTAGCTAAGTGGTTTAGTGGTTTAGTTAATTCGATAAATTTAATTGGGTATGGCTGAATGGTTGGTAATTTTATATTGAAACAGTATAATTTGATTACTTAATTTTATCGATAACCGTCTACAAATATAAAAAATATAATATTATCAGATAAACTTTAACCCACAAAAAAGCTGTGTTAAACTGGGTATCAACAAGAATTTGCCTAAAATTTTATTTACAAAAGTATCAGTCTGTTAATTTCTTTATATAGATGCATTATCTCGAGCAAATAACCAAAAATCACCAAACTTGGCACAAGTATTCTATATGGTTTGGGAACGGAATGCTAATATGTAATTATTTAACATGATCATATAAAGTTAAATATCAGTTCTACATAAGATCTAGAACATATATTTCTAATGGTAATTATATTGCAATTTTGGCTGGATATTTTCATATTCATTTAATTCGATTTTTTCATAGGTTTTGATAAGGGTTGGTAGTTTTTGGCTGTTTTGTAAGTTCAATAATTGGTTTTTGCTGAGTGGTGGTTTATTTTTTGGTTGATTCGATAGGCTCAATAGTTTCAGGTAAGTGATTGATATTTAGTTAATTTGGCAGGCTTAATAGATTTTAGCTAAGTGGTTGGAGGTTGGAATTTTTAATAGGTTTAATTGTTTGTCTGAACTTATTGATAGCTATCTACCAATATAAAAGCTAAAATAATTTAGAATCTGATTGATTTGATAAGTTTATTTTATTTGGCCGAGTGGTTGATGGTTTTTGGTCGAATCGATAGGGTACAGTTGAGCTTTGGGGGTGATTAGTTATTGGTTGATTTTTATGAGTTCAGTTAGTTTTAGCTGAGTGGTTGGTGGTTTTGGTTGCTTCGATTGAGCAATTAGATTTGGTCGAGTAATTATTGCTTTATATATAAAATCTAAATTAATCAATTCGAATTACCTGAAATTCTATAGACACTGCAGCGAAGCACGGGTAACTCCACTAGTCTATATATATAAAAGCAAATGTGTGTTTTGTATGTGTGCACGATGCCCAGCCAAAACTAGAGCATGTAGAAATCTGAAAATTGGCTATAGGTGATCGGGAGGGGGTCCGTGTGCACCTCGAAGCCCGAATTTTTATTTTCATAGTAAAATAAAAAGCTATATGTAACAAGTGAAAATTTTATATGTTTTTAATGGAAATCGGTATATTGTTATGGACGAGAAGTTTGACATTCGTTTGATTCGATAGTTTAAAACGGTTTTGGTGAGCGGTTGGTGGTTTTGGGTTGATTAATAAGCTTAACGGTTTTATAAAGCTTAGTGAAGGGTTGATTCGATAAGTTAATTAGTTTTGGTAAGTGATTGGTAGTTTTGGTTGTTTCGAGTTCGATAAGTTTAGTTTTATTTTACGAATACGAAGCGGATGGAAATTGGTTGATTTGGTATATTCAATGGTTTTAGTTAGGCGGTTTAGTGGTTTATCAATATGGATTATCTGATAGTTTAAACACCATAGCAAAGCACCGGAATCTTGATGTTAGTTTTATATAATCTTAAAAAAACCCTGCCCAATTTGGTTCACCTAATTAATAAAATACTTTTGGGTAAGTTAAGTAGTTGATTTAGTAGGTTGGAAGACATGTCACATACACAATGATTTTAAATATATAGAGAGATGTTTTGGGTAGCAGTTTGGTATTATTTAATTGATTCAATAGCTTTATTTTGTTTGGCGAGTGGTTGATGGCTTTTGGTCAAATCAATAGGACACAGTTTAGTTTTGAGGGGTAATTAGTTATTGGTTGATTTGATAAGTTCAGTTAAGTTTAGCTGAGTGGTTGGTGGTTTTGGTTGATATGATTGAGCAATTAGTTTTGGCTGATTGGTTACTATTTATCCATAGTATAAAATCTAAATCAATAAATTGAATATCTGAAATTCATTAGACACTGTAGCAAAGCATGGGTAATGAATGCTATCTACTTAATAAAACACATTCACTGACATACTGACATACTGACTGACTAACATCTGAAACCTTTGAGTCTGATAGGTCCAATCTATCTGGGTGAGTGGGTGAGAATTGGCAAATATTATTGAATAATTCACCAAATTACTCACCCAAATTTAAACAAAAATCAGTATTAGATTCTTTAAGTAGATTAAGTAAAGTTAGAATAATCAGCTCACCAGCCACAAGAGTAGTACTGGCACAGCCTTAAGGCTATATCAGTGTGAGCTTATAAATAAACCTGAGCAACTCCAGGTAACTCCACTATATAATATAGCCCTAAATTAATCAGTTCAAATTCTCTGGGAATAAATAAACCCAAGCAACGCTGGGTAACTTCACTAGTTTATATATAATCATTTATATTGCTCATTGGTGACTCAATACTGAGGATGGCCAAAACTAATTTGGTCATTGGGGGGATGAGGCAAAAGGGTTGACACCAGAGAAGTTAAAAGCACAGTGGTAGAGAGAGTGGTTGGCTGGAAGGTCCAGCAGAAAGCCAAAATGTTGGCAAGGGGTGCAGTAGCCCATTGTACATATAAATACCTGGTGCATTCTTTTCAATAAACATCTTCCTTTTCTAATCTCCTTTTTATTTAAGTTTATGTGTATTCCTTTGGGTTGGGTTTAGGCTGGGGGTCCCAGAATGGTGCAGGTGACATGCCAAGGGGTTATATAGTGCTGCTGGCCACATTGCCTAAGGCAAAATGGCAAAGGCTGTCCAGTCTTCATACTGGTTGGGCTGCAAACAGCAGAGCCCACTGTCACCAAAAAATGATTTTCTGACAGGGATTTTGAAAATTTACTTAGAACTAAAATCAATAACTTTTGAATTAAATTAAAGATTGATTTTTATAGTTTTTATAAATAATATTTAAGGTTAATAAGTAAACCCTCTTAATATCTTGATGCTTAGTAAAAATTTTATTGAGGCTCAAAGTGAGTGAGGCAAAAATTCAGATTAGGCTAGAAATAACCAAATTATAAAATATGGGGTTCAGGCCTATTGGATTTTTCAAACTTTGCCTCACTTCAATGGGTGGCTGATGTATGATCATTAACTAGTAGAATAACCCTATGAGGCAAAGATTTTATAAATATTATCCAATAAAATTTTAGGACCTCAGAATGATTTCCCTGATTTCACCACAGGGTCAGCACAACCCAACTACCAAATATTTAGTATTTTAGCTAAGGTGTGTGATTAAAAGTATTAATACAACTTGAGGGGTTCCACTGAAAATTGGCCAGTATCTTTTGGCCAGTATTATCCTAATTGACTTTTGAATCACTCTTACTATACAATCAGACTTGTAATTATCTGACAAATGTGGCCATTCCTCTCAGAGCTTTAAAAAAGACTAGTCTCTTTCTCTGCAATGAGTTACAGTACTACCTGGGTCAGACCAACAAGCTTGGTGTACATATAATAAATACTTCTGATTCTAACTACCATAGGTGCACATATGTTGACATTAGCATGGTCAAGATTTGGGTCCAGGCTATAGTAGATAGTGAGGCCCCTATTAACATTATATCCATTAAACTAGTAAAAAATTGGGATTATCACTTGTATTGACCACTGCAAGGAGTATGGAATGGCAAACCCAATTCAAACACCTCACTAGGAGCCTACAGTGCACTATCACTAAGATTTGGATTTCTTGTTGTGGCAGCTCCCACAATCGTTCTCCCAAACACTCACTATTTTATCATCATTAGAACCTCCTTCATGTGGATGTACAGTGTCAAAACTGACTTCAAAGAGAACAGCCCAACATTCCTTTGACAGAACCTTCTGCTGTACTACCAGAGAGGTGACCAGCAAATGGAGAAGCAGGCTACACTGTTTGTGAATCTGGCCTTTAAAGAGGGTATTATACCCATCTGTTATCAAAAAGGGCGCAACCATACCCAGTATTTACCACGCCAAATTATTGAATTAGATGGCATTCTATTAAGGTCTGGTGGCCATGTGACAATTCTGCTGGGCTATCAAGTCATAGTGAAAATTAAAATTGATCCAAAGATTTTGCCAGATTTGTAAGGCAAAGTGTTTGCACTCTATAACTGTTCACGTTGAGAGCCAATAGCAGCACCAAGGCTTGTTATCCCAAATCATTATGATATTATCATATTACTAGCTAATATCTACCTGTACTTAATCCAGGTGAAATGGAACCAAACTATTGCATTCCTACATATTCTGTTGATGGAGGAAGTGCAAGACATGTAAAAGTTTAGGACGTTAGAGAAGCTTGGGGTGGATGAGGCAAAGATTTTAAGGCCATCCGCTCTATCATACTGTGAAAAACCTTAATTGGGCTAACAAAAGAGGAGAAAAATCAAGCTTTGACCCTTCTCAAAAATATAATCAAAACCTTGAAACAAACGACTTTGATTTAAGATGCGCCAAGGATATATTACATCATGTCAACACTGGAAGCTATCTGCCAATATGCCTCCGCTTATCTTCCAGTCTATGGCAGCAAACAAGGTCATCCATTAGGAGATCAACCAGCTAGTCCAGAAAGTAATACTGGTCCTATCTAAAAGTCCATGGGCATCACCAGTTTTAATTGTGAAGAAAAAAATGTAGCTAGCCAAGTAGTGATTGACTACCAGAAACTCAACCACATAACAAAGAAGGACTCCAACCTCTAACAGAATAGTTGATACAATCAATCAACTTGGTGGAGCAAAAACTTCTTAGCCATAGATCTAATAACTGTTACTGGCAGATAGAGATGCCACTGGAGTAAAAAATGCGCCATAATAATGACCCAAGTTCTGTTACAACCAACGTGAATGTGAAAGGATTATGTAATGCCCCCTCCACATTAAAAAGGGCTATGGACAGTATACTTGTGGACTTAAAAATTGCTTGCATTTCAATTTATTTTAATGACATAAACGTTCTCCCAAGGACTTTCAATGAATACTTGCAGCACCTGGAGAAAATTTTCCATTGACTCATTGGCAACATAAAAAAGTCAAGCTCATTAAATGTAGCTTTTTTCAAAAACTTGAATACCATGGTTTTGTTATCAACAAGGAGGGCCTGTGGCCCCAACTGACCAAGATAGAGGTGATTGAGAAGGTGAGTACCCTTGCAAACAAATGAGACATCCAAGGAATCCTTGGAATAGTCAGTTACTATTGGCGGTTAATAAAGAATTAGTAAAACATGAGAGCCATTAATCCACCTTTTGAAAGCTGAAACTCCCTTTGAATGGATGCCGAATTGTCAGCTGGATCTTGAGCAACATTGCACCTGCATCGCCATGGCGCCAGTACTTCTATACTAAAATTTTATATAATGTTCAAAATTTAGACAAATTCATTCTTTCCTTTATAGGGATGATGCTGTCCCAACTCAATGACAAAGGAGTGGAACACCCCATACCATACTGTAGCTAGACACTAGATGTATATGAATGGATTACACCATTACCAAAAAGGAATGCTTGGTTATGATATACACATGCAAGAAATTTAGGGCTTGCATCCATGGAGAACACTTCAAGGTGGTTGTCAGGACCATGGGGGTTAATACCATGTATCCCTTAATCTTTTGAGACCAGGAGACCCAAAGTTTCTGGGTGTTGGATTATAAGTTTTACTTTTATTGGTCAAAAAGACTTCACTCAGGATACAATGCCTGGAGTGGTAAATTCTAAATATATGTTAGTCATTAAGTAAATAGAGGTAGGCTAAAATAACTTAAAATGGCAATGAAGAGAGTAATCTTAATTTGCTTAAATCAAAATTATATGGTAGTTCATGGAGGTTTTATCAGTAAGTCTCCAAGCATACCAAGCTAATATTTATATTTATTACCAATTGGGGATTCTGTGGCAGGATGTTTATCTCAGTCAAATATTATTTGCTTGCTGCATGGATCAGGTTTGAACCCCAAGATTTGGAAGCTTCAGGGGAGTAATAGTCAACCACATAAGTTGTGGTTGATCCCCAATGTTGTAAGGCTGTGATTTTCGTTGGGATTATCCCCAATACATGTTTGTGCTATTTTTCAACTTATGATCATTTTCCTTTGGCTGACACATCACGAATCTCCAATTTGGGTAAGAATCCCAACAGTGGTAACTAACCACTCTTTGTACATTAGCTGCAGAATCTTAAAGAGCCAGAGGGACGCCTAGCTTTCTGAGCGCTGAAATTACAGGTATACAACTTTGAGATCCAACACTGGCCTGGTGTGAAGCATCAGAACGTGGATGGACTATCTAAGCTCCCTACTGTCACATTGACTGCCAACATAGCAAAGCAGCCTCTAAGGCAAAATGCTGAACCAGGAATGTGGCTATGAACCAGAAGGAGTGCAGCATGCTCTAAATTTACTAATGAAGATTATTACACCAAAAATGGAAAAGCTTTTCAAACTTATAGATGGCTGCAAGTACATCATACCCCAACCAACCAAGTGAATGGATCTGATCATTAGCGTCCATAAGGCCATGACCATGGCGAATTCAAAAAGACATATGAACAGCTGAAACAACATTAACACTGGTAATTGATGCACTTTGACATTCATGAAGCCCTCAGCTGCTGCTGCAAGTGTCAGGCAGAGGCACTATATTATAAAAGCACTTCATATAATCTGTTAAAACTAAAAAACTTCTTTTTCACATTGTATCAATTGATGTCATGTGCCACTAACAACAGCAGCAGATTTAAATATATTGTGGTGGCCATCGACCACCTTATAAAATGGATTAAAGATAAACAAATTTGAAATTTAGGAGCTGCAACAACTGCTTAATTCATCTTGGATAATATGATCTACAAACATGGATGCCCCCTATTCCTCATGTCTGATAATGGTACTAACTTCACTTCACAGATGATCGCCAAAATTAATGACCTGATGGGGATCCACGGGGTCCTGTCAACGCCTTATCAGCTCAAAATTACTGGCATGATGGAGCAGGTCAATGGTACCTTGGTTAACATCCTGCAGAAATTAGCATAAGGTGAACTAACCAATTATAATTTTTTTCCTTCTTCTGGCTTTGTCTGTTACATCACATTCCACTTATATGTGATGAGATTGTTAAGAGCATGTCTGTAATGCTTCAGTTTTAGTAGAAGTGGGGGGCGAGGGCCCACCCTACTTCTATGGAACACATCACTAAATAGAAGGTAAACAAAGCACCACCCAGAAGGACGGTGCATAGAAAGCCCCAAGCAAGGAAATTAAACATTTGATTAAATTGAACCTGGTAGAGATCAGTAAACAAAGCTAAACAAATGCACATAAAACATTAAAACAAATGGGTCTTTAATAAACCAGATGACCGATGAGGAAAGTTGGTTTTGCAGAAATATAAATAAACACTGTGGGGAGAGCCGTCAATTGGCGGAAATGGTTCTATACTCAATGCACCAATAGGCGCATGCTACCATTGGCCAGGGTCCTGTAACCTGAGATTGTCCAAACTCAAGTTATAGATTGCAAATTGACTCATCCTGAATTAGTAATTTTATAAACAAAATGGGTTTTGAATCCCTGTTCCCACATTAACTTAAACAAACTATTTTTGTTGAGAATGTAGCTGGTTTATTTTAACGCCTGGGCTGTAACGCCAGGCCAAGCATCATGCACATCCCCAGGACCACCCTGGGCATATTTCACCTGTACCCAGCGTTGGTCCAGGGTATGTTTCAAGTCAGGGAGACCTTGCAGCTTGACCTTTTTGGCCTACTGACATCTAGCCTTGTCCTTACAGTATATCCCCTCAATTATGTCATGTAGCCATGACATTACCCTTTTGTTCTTTTGGAACTCCACCCATCCTCCAGGGCTTTTGCCAGGGAAATGTCCTTGTGGGCTGGGCCAGCTTCATGGCAGCAATGATCTACTTTGACTTGGGACCTGCAGCCTCATTGAAACGCTTGTGTAAAACTTCAATTAGATCTTGGGCATTGGCACAGTCATGCGCTGGCACCCAACTGTTCTGCTGCATCAAATCTCTTCCAGGATAAAAGTTACTCCAGTCATCTTCTTACTCAGTGAGAGGCTACAATCTCCTCCACTTCCCACTCTGTCACCCTATCATTGAGATAAGCCTCTGGAGTCTCTGGTGGGGGCCCTCAAACAATGTCAACCTGCTTTTTGAAAGCTGACAAAGATTCAAAATGATGGGGGAGATCCAACTGGTATGATATGTGGCCCACCTCAGATAACGTGGTAAAGGAAAGTCCTCTTTGGTTCCAGGTTTTTGCATGGCTGCTTGATAAGGAGGTTTTGAGCATCAAGAATCACGAAATCCCCTTCCTTGTATGCAGGACCTACTCTTATCTTTTCATCAGCATTCTACTTATACGCTTGCATTGCCACCTTCAAATTTGTAGTAACCCCCTGGCATACTTTCTTAATACTCTTAGCAAAGTCCTTCACTCTTCAACTTTGGATCAACAGCAAGGCTACATGTTTAAGGCATGGTTAAACCCATGGTTGGCGAAAATGGAGAACAACTGATAGATGCATGACAAGTGTTGTTATAGATAAACTGGTTTATGGGAAGGTGGAAGATCTAATCTGAATGTTATGCGGCCATGTAACATCACAGTAATTGTTACAAACACTGGTTCACTTGTTCAGTCTGCCCATCTGATTTAGGTTGATAGGCAGTTGAATGACAGGGGTGAATTTGAAGAGACTAATAAATCTTCCCAAAAGACAGGGGTAAACTGAAGGCCACAATTGCTAATGATCTCCTGGGGCACCCCATGAAGGGCAAACATGAGATACAAAGAGCCTAGCCATCTCAGCCACAGTTACTGTGATACTACAAGAAATAAAGTGAATTAACTTTTTAAAACGGTCCACCACTACCATGATGGCGTAGTAGCCTTCAAAAGCAGGTAACTCCACAATATTATCCACCAATAAGGAAGTCCAAGGCCCTTAAGCCTTTTTACTGGAATCAACAACCCTACAAGGGGCTGGTGATTTGACTTTTTTTATTGCAGATCAGGCACTCTTTACAATAGCTGGCAACCTGTGCAGCTAATTCTTTTCAATTGTAAGTGCGATGGATAATCTCAAGAGCCTTTGACTTTCCAGGGTGGCCAATGGTGATCCCATCATAATGATTCCAGATGATTTCTAGGCGAAGGGGTCCTATGGGAACCCAAAAGTGTCCCTGAAACCACAACATATCATCCTTAATGTGGTATTCCCTAGTATTTACTTCTTATTAAACTTGTTCTTGGTGAGGTCCATAGTATACTATTCCAATAGATGCTATAAAAAGACTACCTTTCTGAACATACCATATTCCTCCACTTTTCCACAGGAGCAAGCGTTGACCTGTGGGTCATGGGAGGCATGTTGACACATCCTTACATGACAGATTTACCAAATGGTAGTTGTGTACCTCAACCTCCTTTGGATCTGGAGCTAAAGCAGGGTTTCAGCTCAAAGCATCCACCAAACCATTTTTCCATCTATTTTCTAAACTCAAAGATAAATAAATTGGTCTTAGGTCTCATGCCAGTGAGTTTTTCATAGGGTCAGGGCATGAGGTGTGCGGTTTTACAACAAGGCACGGTGATCTGTACAAATGTGGAATGGTTGGGATGAGCCATGCAAGTGATGAAGCAATAAGTAATTATCTCCACCACTGCCAATAACTCCTTGTAATAAAGGTGTAGTTTAAATCAGGCAGGGACAACTGAGAAAATATCCCACCAGATGCTCTATTCCATCTTTGCCTACTTGTAATAAGGTGGCCGCAATGGTGAAGTTGGAGGCATCAGAAGCCAAAATAAACTCCTTATCAGGATTGACATGGCAAAGGATGGTCATAGGCAGCAGTGTGCACTTTACCGCTTGGAAGACATCCTGCAAAACTGGGGACCACTGGAGCATTTTTGCCCCACTCACCTTATAAAAGGGCACTGCCAACTCAGAAAGATTTGGTGTAAAAATTTAAGGAAAGTACACTTCCCCAAAAAGCTTCTCAATTGCTTGAACAAGTTGGGGTGGGTCATTAGCACATTGCCTTCTCCTTATCTGTAGTATCATGTGTCCTTGGTCAAACACAACGTTGCCCAGGAAGGTACCTGATACTTAAAGAACTCACACTTACTGATTTTTAGTTAAGGTTAGCTGCCTTAAACTCCCCATCACTTGTTGCAGTTGTATTGCAGGGGACTCCTGATCAGGGGAAACACCAGTATATCATCTATGTAGGCCACCGCACACACATCCAACAGGCCCCTAAGGATGCATCAATATGGCGTTGAAAGATAGCAGGTGCATTTTTAAACCCAAAGAGCATAACCCAAAACTGAAAAATTTCTTTTCTGGTTTGGAATGCAGTGAGTCACACCTGGCCTTTCTTTATCCAGATCTTATTGAACGCGTTCAAGAAATCCAATTTGAAGAATACTCTGGCCATCTCTACATAGCAAGCAATTTGAGAGTCCAATCAAATGGGATGGAAATCTGGTACTGTAACGTTGTTTAATTTTCCTTAATCAAACATGAGCTTAGAGTACCATCAGCTTTCTACACAAAGAGAAGTGGAAAGCATACAGGAGAAATATGCTGATTTTGCGCCTTTAGCTAACTAATCTTTGATCCAAACATCCAACGCTGCTTCCTTCTGTACAGTCAAGAAGTAAATGGGAGAAGATATAGGCACCAGATCAATGGTAAGTTTGAACTTGCAATAAAGCTCTGAATGAGATGATTTTACAATGGCTGAAGCCACATCAAACAAAGATTCCAGCCCCTTAAACAGGAAGGTAAGAGTTCCTCCAGAGAGGGCTTCATTAACGTAGCTAGACTGAGAGTGTGGATCTTAGACCAGTGAAGCAGTTTGCCCTAAGAGTTTGCTTCAGACAAAGGGACAACTAATATGGCCATTCTTCAGAGTTAATGATAAGGTATTGTCTTTAGAATTAGTTCTGACAACAACCTTTCGCCACCACTCTACTTCCAAAATAATGGGATACAAGAGGTTTTTAATTGCTTGGAAGAGATAAGCCAAATGATAAATCCAGCTTGATAATCCACTAACACTAGAACCTTTATTGTAGGAATACCTTGGGAAGCCCATCCCCTACCATACCTCCTGGAAGCTAATTTAACTTAAGGTAGTCAGCTAGGTCTTGGTCAATAAATTTTCAGGCTCCTGTATCCACCAAAATTGTTGCGCTGATTTCCCTAAAGGTGATGAAAGGGTAGCAGTAAACAATAATATCTAGAATGGTCTTTATTCAAAGAAGAAAATGCCAACACTTCACTAGAAAGCTCTTTATCAGGCATAAGCATGCCCTCAGGATAGGTCTTTGCATCAAAAAATGTTGAGGGATAATTGGCCACTCTCACTACTTAAGCCACATATTCCATCATATCTTCATCAGTTTCATAAACATTTTTATATTTTAGTAACAACTTTTCTCCACCACCTGTGCTCTGTGGATTATGTTACAGGTCAAGCGTGGGATTTGTGGGGTGATCTGGTATACAGAAATGGGTTCTGTACTAGAGACATAAGAGATGATTTTTGGCTCGTTTTTACTTAAAAATTCGCACTATAAACCGCCTTTTTGGTTGTGAACAACCCCATACCCAATCCAGTGGCCAGTTGTAAATCATTATCTAAAGCCATCACCCCCAGGCCCTTCATCAATTGCCCCACATGCAGAATCCAAATGTGATGCAAAAAAATCGTTTTAGTTAATTTGTTTAAATCAACTTTTGGGCTAGACTTGCCTTAACCATCCAATTCCACTAAAGCAAGGAGGGAATTGGTGGGGAGCTCTGCCTCATTCAAGGAAAATAAATAGTTACAGGTGCCATATTTATAAGGGCCTTGAGTGACATCATAAGCAGTGGAATCAACTGAAACATTTAATTTAGTTTTTAAGGCTGGATCTCTGTTTGCCTTCAATTTCTGAAAAAAATGAAGGATTGGAATGATAAAAATTCCTTATTTTCAGAAGTGCTTACAAGTTTTTGAGGCCCATATATAGAGTCTGCACCAAGTGAAACCATGATGGCCAAGTTACCTGGCCTCTTCTGGGTTGGTATGGAAAATTTTCCCAAAAAGCTTCAATCAGATGATCAAAGCCAGTGGGGAAGCTTAAATCACTCAAATGTCCATCACAGGGGCTTCCAAAGCAGCATGGAAAAATGACATTTGGGAAATAATGGGCACAGGTTATCCCAAGACACAACAAGATTCAAAAAATAAGGGCACACAAAACGCCCAACATCACAGTTCACAAGTGAGCCAAAGTAAAGCAAGAAAGTGGTGGCACAGGTTTGCCCTGCCCCAAGGGTCACTTTAAACTCTCTATAATCTTGGACACCCACAACAAAATTTCATAAAAGTAAACCATCCAGGAAGGTGCCAAGGGCAAAAGACTACGCAACCACTCAACTCCTGGAGGAAGAAAGTAAGGTATGGGGTTTATATAATAATATGAGGTGGTGGTAAACTTGGAAGCCCCAGAAACAGAGCCTCAAACGGTCAATAACCACCAGGTACTTGTCAAAAAAGTGGAAGTTGCACTGTGAGAAGCAAAAGGAGAAACACCAAGCTGGTACTCCATAAACCAGAGTAATAACACCATGGATAAGAGCGTCCTAACCACGGTGCACAGCCAAAGCACTTGATTACCACTACAAAGACCTTCCACTTGGAATAAGTTTTGGTGAGACCAAAAATTAGGTTGGCCATCCAATGTTAAGAGCGTGTTGTAACGCTCTAGTTCCAGTAGAATTGGGAAGCGAGGGCCCACCCCACTGCTACAAAACACACCGCTGAATAAAAGGTAAACAAAGCACCACCCAGAAGGATGGTGAACAGAATAGCCCAAGCAAGAACGGTCGCATTTAGTTACTTTGGACCTCTTGGAGGTCATCAACTAAAGCTAAACACGTGCACATAAATACTAAAATGAACGGGGTCTTTGATAAATTAGGTAATTAATGAGGAAAGTTGGTCTTTCAGAAACATAATTAAACACTGTGGGGAGAGCTGTAAATCATTGAAGTGATGCTAAGACTAAGAGAACCAATAGGTGCACACTACCATTGGACAGGGTCCTGTAAATTAATTTTTTCTAAACTCAAGTCATAGATTGCATATTTGGCTTGTCCTGACTTAGAAGTTTATAAATGGAATGGGATAAAAATCCCTGTTCCTCAAGTAACTGTAACAAACAGTCTGAGTTGTGAACATATCTGATGAATTTTAACGCCCAGGCTGTAACACCGGGCTGAGCATCATTCACATTCTCAGGACTAATGTGGGCATATCTCACCTGTACCCAGCGTTGGTCCAGAGTATGTTTCAAGTCAGGAAGGCCTTGCACCTTGCCTTTTTGGCCTCCTGATGTCCATTCTTTTCCTTACAGTCTGTCACCTCAACTATGTCATGTAGCCATGACAGAGATCACCATTTCAACTTCTATATGGGCTGTCAGAAAATCGCTTTTCCAGCAATAGAGGGATCCACTAATTGGCTGGCCAACCAGTATGAAGACTGGTAAGCCCTTGCCGTTTTGCCTTAGGAAATGGGGCCAGCAGCATCATCTGACCCCTTGGAATGTCACCTGAGCCAAATAGGTATCCCCCAGATGAGCCCCAACCAACAAGAATCAACATAAACTTATACTAAAGAATAGATTAGGCAAGGGAGATGTTTATTAAGAGGGAACACCGGGTATTTATATGTACAAAAGGGCAACTGCACCATCGCTAACCTATGCTCATTGCTGGTTCTTTCAGCCAACCACTCTCTCTTACTGTTCTTCTCTCTTCCCTGGCGTCAACCCTCTCACCCCATCCTTCACAATGTCCAAATTAGTTTTGGCTCATCCTCAGCCTTGAGTTGCCAGTGAGCTGTATAAACAATTAATATAAATGAACATCAAATTTGATTTGACCTTTGAGTTGATTATTATGTGCTGGAAACCACTTTGGTCACTTTAGTAAACTCAGTAAAACTTGGCTTCTGCTAACAGTACATTTTGACTCTTAGCTGATCTTTGGGGTATCATCTTTCAGGTGACAGTCAATTATTATATATGAGGGCTCCAGAAACAACCATGACTGCCTTGAACTTGGGATCATTTGTTTCTGCTGACATAATCTAAATGATATAAATGGATCATCCTTGGCTACTAGTTGCTAATGATCTGTAAACCTAATTTGGCCATTGATTGGCTCCACTTGATCCTAACTTCCAATCTCAACGGTATATCTAGATTTGGCTAAACCCAGTTGGGAAACAACTACCCAGCAATCACCTAAATACCAAAAATTCAGTCAATGAGTCATTCAGCTGGAAATTGCTCATTTAATCCCAAATCTCATTAAATTATTGGAGGAATCCATCTGGTTATAGTTTTGACATAACCCCGCTTAACCATATGGTATTCCTCCTATTTTTAGCCTCAGCGTGTGGGCAGGCGTCCAGGGCTTTCCCCTCTCTTCCTCCAACAATTTTCAGATCACAACCTCTGGTTTGGGGTCACACCAGCGTGCTCTTACCCTCCCCAGCTAAACTGGTGAACATCCCTGACACCTCCTCTCCAACCTGTCAGCTATTCTGGCACCAGCTGGTAGAACCCCTTTAGTGAGCACCACTGTTGGAAAATCGCTTTTCTTGTGACAGTGGGCTCTGCTGGTTGGCAGGCCAACCAGTATGAAAACTAGTTGACCCTTGCCATTTTTCCTTAGAAAATGGGTCCGGCAGTGCAAGCTGACCCCTTGATATGTCACCTGTGCCATTTGGGGATCCCCCAGCCTGATAACCCAACCCATAATAATAGACATAAACTTAATAAAATGGAAGTTAGGAAAAAGGGATATTTTTATTGAAAGGGAAGCACCAGGTATTTATATGTAGATAGGGCTACTGCTCCTGCCGCCAACCTATTGGTTCATTGCTAGACCTTCCAGACAACCACTCTCTCATGCTGCACTTCTCTCTTCCCTGGTGTGAACCCTCTTGTTTCATCCTTCCAGATGACTGATTATTAGTTTTGGCTCATCCTCAGCACTCAGTGACTGGTGAGCCATATATCTGATAATAAAATAAATATTGAATCTGAATTTGACTTAGTAAATATGTGCCAGAAACATCTTTGGCTGCTTGTTAAGTTAGGATTTATTGGCTTCTTGCCAATGACACTTTTTGACTTGTTATAGTCAATTGTTTGAGAATCGCCTTCCTCAGGAAAAATTCAAAATATTAAGTTAGGCACCAGAAACATCTTCAGCCACCTTGAACTTGAGATCATCAGTTTTCATCGACATTAAATAATTAATATAAATGGCTCTTTCTTGGCTATTAGTCACTGGTGATCCATATTGCTTTTTGGGCCATTGATTGGCCCCAATCAACCCTAACTTATAATATTGATGGAATACCGGATTTGGCTCAACCCACATTGGGGAGAAACTACCAAGCAATTACCTAATAACTATGAAATCCATTCAATAAGCCATTACACCATGATTTGCCTATTTCATCCCAAATATAAATCATTAGAGAAATCCATCTGGTCAATTTTCAGACATGTGTGATAACTGCCATTCCGCCAAGCCTGTACTCTTGCATTCATGGGGAAGGGATGATTGACAGCTAATACTTGTAGAATCTCGCCCAAACGCTGATCTAACTTCAAACATAGGACTACTCAAACGCGTTGGACAAAAAAGTTTACAGTGAGCGCAACAATCAGAATCGCCACCCTTACCCTGTATTAGCGTAGGGGAGCAAGTGCTCTACTACAATAACCATGGGTAAGTAGGAAGGTTAATCTGGAGAACATTTGGAAAGGGTCATTTGAGATTATTGAGAAGACCTCAACAATATATATATGTTCAAATAACCAGTCAAGGGACATATTGTCAACCAAGTATAAGCCAAGTTCCTAAAGCATTTTCACAAAACTTGAAGCCACCAGGTCCTCGCAACCAATGATTTAACTGTTGGCTGATAGCAAGTTGTCAACCCCCTATGATTGGTCAAGTTAGGGCAAATTTCGATATTTGGGTTTGACCAACTACAGAAAAATTCCAACTAGCACGCACTACCCCCAATGCCTTATAGAACTCGCCTACACTCCTGCCCGCTCTCTACATTATTCAGCAGAATTAATTGCAATCTTCCAACAAATGTGTCAATAGAAGTCTTGATTCAACCTGGTATAAAGCCTTTGATTATTGTAAATTTTGTATGAACCTAAGTTTTGGAAGATTACCCTTATTTGCTCTCCAAGTCTCTTGAGCCAGTTTCATTCCCTCATATGATAATCTATTCAGTCAAACTTATATCAAGCGTCACTAATTACACCAAGACATGCCCAGCCTCATACAAGTTGCCATGTTTCAAAATGCTTAACCCACCAACATCAGAGGGCCATAAGGAAAAGATGCTAGAAGGTTTGGGGGCTGGTGAGTAAGTTGGCAGAACTGAGGTCCAGGTATAAAAGGATTGAACAAGCATGAGAGAGTACTCATGGAAATACACCTTCTGAAGAATCATCCTTATTGATGGATCTCTAAGCTGACAATACCTACCAAGATTACAGCAGATTTGGATTTTACTTATATTAAAGGTTTATATTTATACCATGGTTGGCGCTTATTCAGAATAAATTGTTTATTTATTTGAGGCAAGCTGACCAGGGGACAGACATTACCAAAATAGAGAAAGAAAGTATTGATATGAAACCTGAACAGGGTCAACTCTAACATAGAAAGTTTTTTTCACCTCTGGATTGGGACTCAGATTTTTCTGGTTACATCATGGGTAAGGTTTTCGTGTTATTATACCTACTAACTGCCAATAGCTTCCTTTGGCTGGCGCCCCAATCGATGTGTGAAGGGTGGGAATTGAACCTGCAACCTTCAGGTTGGTAGCCGTACACCCTACTGACTCGCCTTCCACCCCCTCTTGTTCAGAATATATTGCCTTAACACAGTTTTAGTTGTTTGAGCTCATACTTACCTGTGCTTAGATTGCAGTTGCAGTTAGGAATTGCAACACCCATATTTATCTATAGTTTATGAGTTCAAGTGGCGCATGACATTTAGATGTAAGATGAAGATCCCTGAGTTTAAGGTTTCAGATGTGTGCATCTAGGACTGGTCAGCGCTCCTCTTGATACCTGGAGCTAAAGGAAAACACCTTCATGGACTTGCCTGACTGTCCACTGACAATGTGTGATTACAGGAAAAACTCCAAAGTACTGGGGTTGATGAACAGGAAAGAGATGGGCAGTCCAGGTGGATGTAGAGCTCTGGGCCTACCACTGTAGCTAACCATCTGAGGTTGCATTTATTGTTTACTCCATGTTGGGGAGTTGCTATGCAAACTTGTAATGAAAAGTAATTGGTGAAGGTGAAAGAGCAAGAGTCAGCAGTTATTATACTGTTGTCCAAGAACATTAGAAGAGTAACAAATGTGAAGATTGCAAAATTGTAACATTGGTGCACATATCAGAGCTCTGTTAGTGTGGTGCTTAATTAGCCAGAGTCAAGATTTTTAGTTAATTAGTGGTGTCTTTATTTCCATAGTTTCTTTGGTGTGGGATGTTGACCATTTACCCATGTTGCTGTCATCAGCTTATTTGGAAAATAATTCTTCCAATATTTTTGTTTCTGAGTCTTTTGAAGATTGGGTGGTAACACTTACCTCTCTGACATTAATCAATGTTTTTAGCCCGCCAAGGATGCAGGAGCCACTTGAAAGAATACCATCTGATTAGTAAAGAAATGTATATTAATTTAAACATAGGTTCTTCCCCTAGATTATAATGTTTAGAAGTTCAATTAGTCTGGAACAGCTGTTGATTAAGTCAAATATTTTTGATGAATTTAATAATATTCTGTTCTGATTTTAGCTCTTCGTTCAATTGTGTTGAGCTCTTTTAATGATCAGCCATTTACTAAGAATGGTCCAAATCGTTGATAACTCATTTTGTATTCTTATATACTAGCAATTAAGGCTGAGGATAAATCAATATTCTTATAGTAATTATCTAATTGGTTTTACCACAACTGATGATGCGAATAATAAATGTTTGTTGCCAGAAATTTATGTCAAGGGTTTTGATAGTATGTAATTTAATTGCCTATCGCTGCCTAGGTCTTTAGTATAACTACAATTAAGGCCAAGGTATATTTAATCGTTTGTAAAATGTTTCTATCAGTATGTACTTATAATCAATGCCAAAGTTAAATCAACTTATATTTTCCAGAGATTAATACTAAGTATTTTAAGGTGATGTTTGCAGAAAATTATTTCAATGATTATTGATAGGTGAGCATTTTATTGCTTTTAGTTGCCTAAGTACAAATACCTCAAATTCCTTAAATATTTGTATTTTTCTCATCTACTTTTATTAGTTTCAAGTTAAGTAATATCCTTGACCTTTGGGGTTAGGATTAAAGGTCCCCTAAGATTTAAGTACCAGGTGATTGCACCTAAGGAGTGGTTGGCGCCACAACTCCAATACCTGGAGTTACAAGGAAGTCCCATGAGGACTTACCTAACTGGATACTGACAGCAATGGGACTATGGGCGATTAATACTGACATACTGATATCAATGATAGGACAGCGATGGGCTACCCCAAGTTGGTTTAAGGCTTTTGGCCTACCAATGTAATCAATCGCCTGAATGTGAAGATGTTGGCTTTGCTAGTATGGGAGTTGTAGCGATAACTTGTAAGTGAAAGATAGTCAATGAATGGGAAAGAGTAAGGGTCAGCAGTCTTTAAATTTTTGGCCTGCCACACTGGTAGACTTCCAAATGTGTTATTGAAAAATTTGCACATCATGTGCACTTGCAAACTTGTGACTACCGCGCCAGCGTCCTAAGGCTAGGCAAAATATTCATAGTGCCATGTTAGTGTTCCCATCAAGTCTGTGCCCTGGTGCCTGTCATTACCCCATCTCATCAACTCTGCTGCTGCTTGACAATGCCTCCATCATACAAGAGGGTGATGCCATGATCTGATCATCATCAAATGTTCTATTTTCATCTTTTGTTGTGACTCAAAGGAGTACTTACCTATAGAGACTCATTAAAACTCAATTATAGTGCGCAATGTCAGACCTCACGTTTGCAAATAAATAAGCTTATCAGAAAGCAATTTTGATATAATGACGCATTATGGGAGTTTGCTGACCCTCTGGAATGTTTCCCTATCATGCATTTGAATTCCCCTAGCGGTTGTTTTAAAAGCCTCTTAATATTTCAAAATATCCCTATTTGAATTTTTGATAGTTTTTTTACATCTCAATAAAACATTCTTGCTTTAAATAAAATTTTTGTTGGTCCTAACTCATGCTTTTGCCTTTGTCAGCTTCGTCAAGACCTTCCAGCCTTAGGCTAAAGTGTAGTGGATGCCCCATCCATTACATAATGGTTGTAGTGACTGTTTCTTTGTTAGTCAGCGTGTTGGTTACTAATAACGGAATTGCTTAAGAGTTCCAAAGAGGAATTTCCCTTATTGAGCACCATAACATGGAAAAATTCTCTCTTGTCAATATTATGGCACTAACAACTATAAATTGAACATCCCTAAAAAGCAATTACAGATACTTTAAATAAAAGTTAATATTGAATTGAAAGCCAAGAGCATTGGGCGAGGATATACGTTAAGAACCAATGAGACCTCTCAATTGCAAGGTTGTAGATATTGTAACATTTGTTGAAAAGAAGAAGACAAATATTAATATTAAATTCAATCGCCACCCTATATATGAAACACTACTGCTCCTGTATGGAATACACGGACAAACCTACCATAAGTTTTAAGTATAATGTTTGATGCAGTAACAATGTTTGTTAATCAAGACTTCCCCCACCTTTCACCCTGTGAGTCCTACTCATACATCTTCAGTGTTACAATGCCTTGTGGGGGTCTCATATGCTTTTGTGGGTACAGAAAATCACTGATCAAAAGCAAGTCTTTCCTTGGCAGGATAAATGTCTTAAAAGATCATAATTAACAACACAATGTGCCAAATTTTTTGTAGTGTTGCTTAAAACATACAGCCATCAGGTAGATCTTTTTAAGAGGTCAAAAGAGGAATTGAATAGTAAAGATTGTTATTTTTCATTCAATACTCTAAGTTATGGTAGCAGAGATTTAACAGGACACCAAGCATCTGATGCCAAATATACATTATGAACATCTATTAATACTTGATTAGTCAATTTAAATACCACTGTCAGGGCGATGACAGATAAAGTTTAGACTGGCCTGCCAGTTGGAATGAAGAAGCACCAAAAAGACGAGCCAGAATGCCAAAGGCATTGCCACACAAATGACGTTTAAGTGTGCTTGGATATGGGTAAACATAAAATGCATACAAGCTGCAAATATAAAAGACAACCCAGAGAGAAACTAGTCTTTTGCAGCCCCAGGGCCAATGGTATAAGCATATAGAGTTGAAATATTGAGGAAGATTTCTGAACGTTTTTGACATGATAGGCCCAATTGGCTATGGTGAAAGCCAAAGCTAATAACATGACTGAGACAACTCAGTTGATACAGGGCCCGCAGATCTACACTGCAAATGTCATGGGGATCTGGAAAAACGGAAATTCAAACTTTGTTTATAAATTTAAGCATGCAAAGATTTTTAATGATTTTTAAAATAAGAGAGACAACCTTCAATTTTCTTAGTATATTATGACTGCTTAGATAGATGATTGATTTGGGAAATAGCTTAGGAAAGCATGGGATTGGGGCCCTTGAGATTTGGACTAACCTGGTGAACTTTAAGTGAGAGGGGAAAACAAACTTAAATAAAACCAAATTAAAAGTATCAGCTGTGGGATGAGTCAATGTTAGTTCATCCACGGATGACCAAGTTGCCAAATTTCATTGGTTTTGATAAGTGGAGCAACGGCTTCTCGCCTGAAGGGCAGCGGGAACATCCCAAGGCCACCCCACATAGGGGCAGCCCCAGGAGGTTAAAAACAGGTTTGGGACATTCTACCTGCCTGCACCCAATTGCTCTGGCGTCCATTTGGCTAAGAGAGGAATGTTGGATGAGAATTTGATGCTTCATTTGAGGGTTTTGAACTAATAGCTACATTTCAAATGAACTGATGCCATTGGTGAGCTTTGCTAAAGATTTGACACTAGGCGCTTCAATTTCCAAAAGTATATGCCTGTCAGGCTTTGTTGCCAACTGTTTAGAGTATCTGTCCTTAATGCTGAAGGCTTGTGGCCATCAAATTCATTTTAAAGTTTTGTTCCATGAGAATGCTGGCTCTCCAATAGCTCATCACAAATCTCCTTGATTCATAGTATCAAATTATCTGAAATTAATCGTGGGATGGGTGACAGGGTCCTTTAAAATAAGGTTTTACCCATAGCTTGTCCACCACAAGGGCGAGGTCACCCTGGGAGATGAGAGGGGCAGCTGGCCTTCTCAGACCCTTTTTTGATGGTAATGGGAATGCCACCCAGTTCAAACAGAGGGTGCACCCCCAGACTTACAACCACATCAGGTTGAAGTACAGTGGACAAGGTGATATCTTGTCAATTTCAGAAATATTAAAACCTACTAAGTGGTAAATCAGTATATGTAAATAAACCTAGGTTACCAATCGTTAAATCTAAACTTAATAACCTAAGATTTTATAAGACTCTTAAAATAAAACAGATATCAACATATTGTTGAAAGTCTAGTGTTTTATACACTTTATTTTAAAGATTGGGGGAGGGGCACCAGAACTGAATCTAAGTTATAAAGTGTGATGATAGGCTAGTGCAATGTTACCCTCAAATAATAAAAAGTGAGGCTTAAAATATTTGTATGTTATAAATCTATCCCTTTTTTGCTTCAATCACTTAATTGATCAAATTCAAAATTTTAGTAAAAAGTTTTATATTTAATCAGCTTTTTTACTCATGCTAATCCAAGACTACGTTGATGCATTTGATGCCTGATGCCCCCACATGGGGCGGCAGTGAGCCACCTCCTGGCATTTATTGGCCACCGCTAAAATGTAATTGAGATGGCCCAGCTAGCCCCACAAACGCTTCTAGTCGCTTAGTACTGCCTCAGGACCTAACTCACACCTCTCATTCCCCCAGGAGGTGCTTAGAAGCCCCCTGGTGCTTCCTCAGGGCAAACTGCATTTCATCTTTAGGTCAAGTATGGGAATATTTTCCCCTACGTGAGCATGACCATCAATGAGATGGCCACAGAAGTTTACAAACCCACCAGATTTAAAAATTTCCGCCCCTTCAAGGGGTACTTTGACCTCAGCTTTTCTTATGAAGCCCACGCTATGGAGGCAGCACAGCTGACTTTAAATTATAAAAACACATCCATCACAATAAACCAAACTCACTTAATGAATGAGGCCTCCCTGGTGGTCCAGTTTTCTCCTTATCCTATCACCTCTCCCCTCAAACACCTCGCACAAAGAACTTAAGGAAGGCTTGTCTGCAAAAAGTACTGACACTGTGTTGCAGTTTAGGGTTCCCAAAGGCACCAATTGTCTCTCTGAACCTCATGTATTTGCAAGGATATTCCCCTTCTGTCATAACGCCTACCTCACAATATATCCCTGTGCCATGATCAGATCCACCCTTGACCATCCCTTCTGGGAATGCATTGAAAAGGGCTGCGCCATATGTCCCTTGTGCTTCAACTTGACCATTTAAAGTACATGTGCCCAGAGATTTCTGATGAAGCTGCCTCTGTTTCTCCTCTCTCTGGCATCAACCCCCCAATGTATCAAATAAAATTTTTAATATGGGAATTGATTCTCCCCCCACCATCATCTGCTGAGGGTGTTGCTCCCACTGTGACACCAAATTGGAGTCTGTCAGTATAAATCCTAAGCAGATTGTAGATTATGCACCGGTAATTTACTGTGGTCTATTTTCCATTATCAATCAGCACCTTCCACCCAATTTTTCCTGTTGCTGGCCTATCACTGGCCATATTGAATCCTTTTAAGGCTCTCAGATTGCTAATGAATAATGAGCCCAAAAATCAATCCAACTTCAACTATCTGGAGATATCACAATACTCCCCAATATTGATTCCCCACCACCATTTCTATCCTCAAAACAGATATAAAGTATATAGAAAGACTCATCAATAATGCTGCAAAAGCAGCCACTGCCCACACTAATTTCCTCCACCACCAAGCCCCCTATATGGCAATTGAGCCACTTTACAAGGGTGTTTCCATCCCTAATTTTCCCAGAGATTTCCCAAAGAAGTAAGATACAATATTGAAGAACTTACATTTGCAACAGGCTGCGTGTGCATTGATGCAGCAAGAACATCACTTTTTCTTCCAAATACCCTAAATCTTGCCAAAGCATCAAGTTAGACACTTGTGTGCCTGAATCCAATACCTTTGCTGAATAGCAACTCTCTCAATACACTGAGGCAATAAACATCTCTGGCCACATTGATAAAAAACCCTCAACTCTTTTACTTCTGCCCCACACCGCTGATCTATTACCCCTTTTTGTCCGCCTTTTCCTGCCACCTGAAGAAAATGGCACCAAACAAAAATCCCCCTGACTCCTCTACCCCTTCTAATATTGATGCTTAGGTCAATGCTGTGGCACCATGTTAGTGTTTTTTATTATATATAATGATCCCTTTGTTTGACATAATGAAGTAAAGATGCGTGGAGGACCCCCTCTTAAGTTAAGCACTTCTAGTATTAAAATTAATTATTTATATGTTAGAAAAACCCTTAAGCTTAGCTGGTTGTTAAAGATCTGAGATTAATTGATTAAAAACTATACTTTTAATATTCAAGTTTTTTTTTAAATTCTTTTGGATTTTCAAGCTAAAATCAGGGAATTTATATAAAGGTTTGCTACTAACATGGAATTATAAACCTTTTTTTCAGAGATAAACTTGTTACAAACACCATTTTGTAACACCATATGTTACAAAAATATGATGCATTAATGAAAGCAAGATACTATATCACTATAACGGCACAATCTAATTTCTATCTGATTTTATCAAATCTACATGAACTTTTGACCTTTTTCACCAAAATTCTGCTTATGTGGTCTTGGACTTGCAGCCTCTTAGCAGCAAGCTGAGGGTAAATGATTAACTTATTGGCTACTCAGAGGTGCCAGGAAGGACAACTTGAGTAGAACCTAAATTTCTCTAGAAGTTCAGAGGTTTCTAACAATTCTCAGTAGGCTGGATATATTCTTCAGTCTTAGAGAATTGGACTTTTAAACTAAAAGTAAATATGGACTGTAAAAAGTAATTTATCTAGAAAAAGGTTAGTATTACTTAAAGTACCAAGATAAAATGAGGAATGTGATGAGTGATAGGTGAATGCCACATGTGAGAGCAGAAGGAGATTCTGGAATGCATGAGACAATGACACAGTCCAGATTCAGAGTTATGGTAGATCAGGATTCCTTGTTGAAGACGGACTGAGGACAAATAATGGAAGCACCATTGGGTGATTTCCATTGTCTGTTGATAGGGAACCAATAAATGAGAAGGAATAAATATGTGGCAAAAGATGGTTATGAGGCGAATAGAGGAGTCAAACACTGAATACATCCTCAAACCTAAACTAGGATGAATATTACCTCAGCTTAGGAATTCATCCCTATCTCATAGGCCAGTGGAGCATTGATGGATAATTTAACCAGAGTTCATTAGATTGTAAATTTGGTGTTAATATGGGAATTTTCATCAGCTCAAAAATATAAGAGTATAAGTGCTTTTGGGCATCAGGCCTAATAAAACATCTGTGACTAATTTATAATAATATCAGACTTTAAAAATAATTAAATATTTAAATTTAAATTTATTGCGGGGAAGGCCAACCATGGGACGGACACTTCAGAATATGACTCAGGAAAGATAAACTTAGTACCAGAGGAGGCACCCCAGAGAAGCGATGCTATCTCTTGTTGCCAGCAGGAACGCCACTTATGGGGAGGGGGAGGGAACGTGTGAAGGGGCTGTAGCCACTATTGAGCACGTGTGGAGGAAGGGGTCTAATTTGATGAACCAGACTGGGAACCAGGAGGAGACCAGCTGTCAGTGACGTGGTGGGAGATATCCAAACATCCATGCTTGAAAGTGGTCCACCAAATGAGACCAGAATCTGTGGACAGCTTCTGGGAGGGTGGGGATGGAGCCAGCGATGGCATCCAAGACAATCGTGTGGATAGTCCACATGGCGATTGCAACCACCAGAGCATGGAGGGAGGGTGGAAGGGGGAGGCCATTGATGAAGCAAACATATCTCTTGACAGACTGAAGGGATGAGTTTGATCCTGGCCAAGCAGACGTTGGACTTCGCGCCATATCACTTTAGAGGTGGGGCACTTCTCCAGGCGGTGGAACAGCGTTCCATACTGGCCACACACGACACAGGATGAGTGTAAAGCGTTAGAGCGCTCAGCTGTATGATACACCCACCTCAGGCAGCGCCACATATGGGAGCGGACTTGAGGCTGCAACAGAGGATGGTGTGCATATTTCCAGATAGTCTTTTGGGTCTCAGTGGAATAAGGGATGTCCATCATGTCCAGGTAGTCCACCCTGGATAGTACATGGGGTCGAATGGGGATCACGCCATCATGGATGGGTAGCCCCTGTACCTCTTGTGTGAACTGAGAGAGGGGCGGCCTCTTCGGGTTGTATGTCCACTAATACAAATTCTCCACTCTGCGCTTTGCATAGAGAGTAGGATTCGTTTGTAGTGGGTTTTAGTACCGTGATGACCTGTGGCCGATGTGTGTGAAGCCAGGTATATCATCAAGGAATGGGGTTTTGATGGATTGTTGAGGCCCAAGGCTCAGGAGAAGTTGGAGCAGGCCGCGCGGGACCAGTGTTGGGATGGGAGTGTAGGAGCGGTGATGGCTGCAATCCAGGTGCCCAGGATCTTGGCAGCATGGGCTTTGAAGTCAAGCAGGCCCATGTCACCTTGATGATGAGGGCCAAACATGACCTCTAGCCGTACTGGTGGAGGGCGGCCTGACCAAAGCCATCCTTGCAGCAAAGCATACAGGGATTTGAAGAAGCTTGGGGAGAATGGGATGGCGTGGGCTCCGAACCAGACTTTAGATAGGAGCATAGAGTTGGCAAGAACAACTCTGCCAGTGAGGGTGGTAGGGTGGGCTCTAAGAGAGGCGATTCGCTTTGTCACGTTGTCCAGTATATGGCACTCCATTACTGCTGACGCATATCCACCTGCCTCCATCCACACGCCCAGATGGCGCACCAGTCCTATGGTAGGACGTGGCACAAAGGGGAGCACCAGTGATGCGGTGTGTGTTGAGTTAGTAAGGCGTGGACGTGGGCGAGCAGATGGGCCAGGTTGGGAACTAATTGCTGGGGCCCAGCAGTTCTGAAACTGACCAAGGAGGATGATTTCGGTTTTAGAGGCAGCAGTGCCGCGTTGCTTACCTGGGAATATTCCTGGATGAGGGCTTCAAGTGCGCATGCATCTAGGTTATTAGACACCCCCACCACGCAATCATCTGCAAATGCCATCATCTTGACTGGGGTTTGGCCTGGCACATGGACCCCAGTGAGTTGGGCATTCACATTTCACAGTAGTGGGTCAAGGCTGAAGTTGTATAAGAGTGGGCTGAGGGGGTCCCCTTGTCGCAGGCCCCTTTGAGGGCGGACTACTTCCGTTAGGAAGCCTGGGCCACGCACTGCCATTGTCAATGATTCCGTGAGCAGCATCACCCAGTTTATGAAGCAGGGGGGTAGGCGGAATTGATGGAGGCAGGCCCTAAGGTATTCCCAGTTTACTCTATCATAGGCCTTTTGTTGGTCCAAGAATACAAGTGCCCCAGAGGCTGTGGACTGACATACATTAGCCACAGAGTGCACGTTATCCCAAATCGACCTTCTGGGGATGAAACTGAATTGTTCTGGGGAGATGGTGGCAGATGCTACAGTCCCTAAATGGTTAGCCATGATTTTTGTTAAAATTTTGGGGTCTGTGGTTGTTAGAGAAATGGGGTGCCAGTTGGCTAAGTCAAGCTTATCTCCTTTCTTGAAGAGTGTGACAGTAAAGGCCTCATGTCCTCCTGGTAGGAGGCGCGTTTCCAACAGATTTTGGTTAAGCGAGGCTAGCAGCAATGGGGATATATATTTGAAATATTTTTTGTAGAACTCATATGGAATGCCATCTGGGCCTGGGCATTTTTGGTTTGGCGCACCATAAATGGCTGTCCATAATTTATTTGGAGTAATTAAATTCATTATTTCCGGGTATCAGAAAATGGTGCAGATATGAGCTCAGTCGAGAAATTCTGCCATCTTGGCCAGCTGAATTGGTTTGGCTTGGTATAACTCTGAGTAATATTTTTGCATTTCGATTGCCACTTTGGCTGGTGTGTCCACAATAGAATTATCCGATCTTCACACCTGTGTGCAGGCCACACTCTGGCGTGGTGCAAAAATTTTTTTAAAGAAGTATGCGGTGCACTTGTCACCTTTAGTGATGTATGTGGCCCTGTATTGGACACAAACCCAATGTTTGTGTTGTCTTTTGAGTGCGTTGAGGTGGGTGGCTGCCTCCACCCACTTCCAGCCCCATGCAGGGCTGTATCCTGTGGCTGGAATGTTGGACTCCAAGTGGGCCAATTCCGCCAGAGCGCATGAGATAACCGCTGATGTGGCTCATGAGCATCTGGAGGAGAGATGGCGATAGTGGCGGATGGTGTCCTCTTTGAAAGCTGCCCATGTGGAAATGGGGTCCGCGCAAAATGGTGCAACAAATGATTTTGCCAAAGTTGCCTCTTCCACCCACATGGAAAATCCTGGCGACGCGAGCTCAGGGGGGCAGATTTTGCACCAATGTGGGGCCTTTGCAACTGTGACGAGTAAGTGGTATGTTATCAAGACCTTTCAGTGGTCAGAGAATTCTATTTTCATTGTTTTGAAGTGGGAGATGTGGGGTTGGAATTTCACTGGCATTAGAATAAGGTCAATGCGGGTCATGGACCTTAATTGGCCATTGTAGATGTGGGGACACATCATATTTTTGAGCAGTGGGGCATGTCGCAGCAGCGCATCCATTAACCCAAGGGTGGCTTTTAGAACGCGTAGTTCTACGTGACCCTGTGAGCCGTGGGGTGAGGGCAGCCACTGGTCCGTTGGTGAGGTTAGTCAACAGTTCATGTCACCAACTAGGAAAGAATCAGGGGGTAGTGGGAGGGATTTGACCAACGAGAAAATTTCCTGATGCTCATGTGCACCGTTTGGGGCATAGATGTTGATGATTGTATGTGCAACATCAGCCCACGAGAAGGTGATGATGAGCACTCAGCCATTTAGAAATGTTTCTGAGGATGTGAATTTGAAAAAATTATTTTAAAAATTAGCACCCCACAGTGCTTTGACCAAAAGGATAGGGATGGGAGGAGCATTGTTTTCCAAGCTTCCTCGGAACCTCATGGACAGTGGGACTCCTGGATGGCCAGGATATCCACGGGTAAATTGTGTTGTAAAAAATCAGTTTCCTAGCCCGGGATGGGGAGGCCTTGAGTCTGGCGATATTCAGCATCCCAAGAGTGAAGGTTTCCCCCATTGCACCTTAGGTGCAAGGGGGTGGGCCCCTGGGCCCACCAGCCTCTTCAAGGTCCCCACAGGCTTTCACAGCAGCGCGGGTGTTAGCAGCAACATTATCAGGGTTTTTGTTAATTTTTGTGGAAAGAGTTACATTGGCTTTGGCCTTCACTTTTTGTTTTCCCGACGTCGGATGAATTTTTTGCGGTGCAGATAAGTTTGGTGCACCGTCAAGTGGGGCAAATTTTTTTTTTCAGTTGGGATAGGTCCCAAGTCAGTTTTGACTGGAGCTTGGGTGCAGCGATTGGGTGAGATTAAATCTCCCATCAGATTCTCAGATTGAGTGGCCCACTCAGCATGGGCCTCCCAATCTGATTGGGTGATGGATTTCTGAGTCACTTCTGCCGCGAAGGTCTCCATGTCCTCCTGGCGTTGTGAGTGTGGGATGGTGGTGGTGGCCTTGGCCGCTTCCTTGGCCACAGCCCTATGGGCCTGCTTGGCCTTCTTCCACTCCTGTGGGGAGATGGGCTTTACCAATAGGTAGCAGCCTTGTGCTCCCCACGGGAAAGCCTCCTTGGTGCTTGCGGTTGGTTCATAGTGCGCCTCTCCGCTGGCCATGGCCGCTGAGGGGTGCTCTTGGAATGTGACGCCCTCCTTGATGGGGCATGCATGCGCCTTATGGCTGAACATGTCACAGTGGGTGCAAATGGGGGGCGCTCTGTCCACGGTTACCCAGAATGGGTGGGTGGTATGCCTTCAATGTCAATAAAGGTGGAGTGCGGGATCTGGGTTAGGTCCTTCGCGATCTCCTCAGTTGGGGTCAGAACTGCGATGGCTTTGCTGGTGCACAGGTGTGGCATCAGCGTGAAATGTTGCATTTTAAAAGATTGTATTTCGCCATATACGGCGAGACCATCTTTCAGGTGTTGCTCCAAAATGTCACGTTTTACCATAGTAGGCAAAAAGTCAAACATGAGGAAAATTTGGTTTGATTTTGTCCATCTGGTGCATTTGGTTTTGACAACCCATTGCCCTTCGGGGAAGTTGACCACTATGCACACCGCTGCAGCCTCATCTGCTGCTATTTTGCTTTTGAAACCTAGGTCCAGCCAACTGTGCGACATGGAGTGAGGTGCAACGTACACCGTGGTTAGGAAAATTTTGTGTACATCTTCACAAAATTTTTGCCATAAGGCCGTTTTTTGGATGTCCAGATACACATGGACTCCAAATTCCACCAACAAAAGTGGCTGGGAGTGTGGCGTGTTAATGTACTGGTTGCATCATGCTTGCTATGCGAGTATCTTTGGGGAAATTGTGACCGCCAGTTTTTGAGATTTTTGTCTATTCTGCCATATTCTCCGGGGCGTTTTCAAACGTTGGAGGCCGCGGGCCTTCCGCCTGCTCCTCTTGCCTTGCTTGCCCAACTGCTCCCAGACATGGGCGCAGACTAATCTCCTCTGTGAGATTATCAAACTAGAATTAGTATTGAATTGAATAGGTTGCAAAAGTGTTTGCAACGAGAAAGAAAAGTTAAAACCAATTAAATATTATATAATAATAGTAAAGTCACCCTTTGTAAAAAAATGATATATCACAACCCTAAAGTTGAGGCTTCACCTAAATTAAGTTGAAGTCCAACATATGGCATCTAAAAAAATAATTAGTGACCAAGGTATTTGCTTATAGGAAAATAATAAAATAGATAACGTTCATATTAGAATTTTAAATTTTATTTGAGGTGGGCCAACCTGGGGATGATACTGCACCAATTGAGGGGAAATCAAATGAATGGGAAAGGAGGATAAAATCTGGAAAACCTTCATTCACGGCATATGATAGGCCAGGAACTCCATGGACCACCTTTGCTATTTGCTATCTCAGTTTGGGGCATTGGTGCACAACGCCAAAACAGTCATAGTTGTCCCCTACCCAAAGTTCCTGTACCAGAATCAAACTTGGGGAGGCGGTGGTAGAGGTCACTATTCTACCACTGGGGTATCCTCCCCTTTCATATAAGAATTTGCCCAAGCTATTCTAAAACTTTTTATTACTTAATCACAGGGACAAATGAAGATGGTAAATTAAAGGTTTAATCAAATTTTATTATAGATAAACAACTATAAAATTTTCTATATGAGAATCTCCTTTACATAATGTATAGATATAGTATATCTCTATAACCATATCTCTACTGATACAGCTACTTTCTTTACATTTTGACTACAAAGATGCTCTAACTCTAGCTCATAATCAGATCGTCTATTGTAGCTAAAATAAATTATCAAAGAACCTAGATAAATTATTTATATTAAAGTAATATTATCTAATAAGTAAGTGTCAAAAAGCATGTAGGTTTTATGCTTTTTTGGGAGCTAAGATGGAGCTGATCTCCAGAATATTATTCATAAAAGCTCTAAATGGTCACTTAGTACTTTATTTCTGTTTATGGAAATTTAACCACTTAGGACCAGGCAAATAGAGATTTTATCTAATGTGAAGTTAAGATGAAGTCATTTATTTTTAGATAGTTGACCTGAAATATGGAGTACAAATTTATAACAACATCAAAAGAGGTATATATAATTTCTGACAATCAAACTTAAATTTTTGTTGGGGCTAACTAAAAATTAAAGTGATAAGTTTATATTATAGCACATTTGGAAAACAAGGGATAGAAGGTTAACATTATAGGATTTGATGAGTCCATAAGGTAGCATGCATATAGGTTGTACCTGAATAATTTATTCATTAAATGGCCCCAAATCAGTGGATTGACATGGTGATTTTTAGAAGTATAACTTATTTGAGAGTATCCAGTTGTTTTGCCATTATCAGAACTTTTTACATGATAAGATATATATTTTAGTTAGGCTTCAAGGAGCCTGATATTAATGCCAAGTAGCTTATAGTGTTAATAACAAAAATAGAAAATGAATTATGTTAATTTTTAGGGTTTTTGTGTTATAACCCCCAAGGTAAAAAGTGAAAGGGTATACTTGTGGTATAATTGTATCCTTGATATTACTCTCATTAGAGAAAATATCTATATATATGATATCATCAACTTTAAGAATGTTGGTTGATGAGTACTGGAGTAAGAATCAACTGTGTACTCTATTTTGATACCTGGGGATGGGGAATTAATTGAAATATATCACTGAGTTTATAAGTGATGACATATTGCATTCCCATACAGAGTCTGATATTTGGCAGCAAGGTACAAGTTGGTATGATAGTTTAGTAATAGATCAAAGACTTAAAAGGTTGGTGAGGGCTGTTTAGTCACAACGACTGAATGTCCTTGTCTAGTGACTATTTTTTCAAGGTTGGTCATGGCTTCTGACTGAAGTTGGATGTTTTGTTTGGCTAACCTCTATCACATTACTGGTGGATGATACTAATAAGGATAGATTTCTGCAGAAGGTTGCACATGATATTAATATAATTAATGCAATGGATGGCAATATAAAAATTGCCATCCCTCAATACAATGGAAAGTTAATTAAAAAATAAGAATTATTTAGTACACCCTTTTTCCGCTCAGCATAACTTTCAAAGCAAAATGTTATAAAAAACAAATCTCAATTGCCTGCCATAGTTTCACTCTAGTGTTCTTGGGATCCCTGATGGCTGCCCCAGTGTGGGGAAGTGGCAAAACTCTCCCCGCCATTTTCTGTCTGACAGGAAAACATGCTCAGATAGGCTCGGCCAGTCATACCAAACCCCTGGGACGATTTATTCCTCCCAAGGATCTTGACGCCCACCTTGATCAAACCCAAGTGCCCCGTTGCCCCCAGGTGCTCCCTGGAGCAACATGCGTTTTAGCCATAGGGTCAACTATGGGAAAAATTTACCCTTACCACGACCAAGCCATTATCAAAATGGCTCAGGTGGTGATGTGTACCGCCAGTGTCATTAATTTCTGCCCCTATAAGAGGTATTTTGACCTCAGCTTCACCTGTGAAGCCAACGCTGCCACTGCAGAAACTGTGCCCCTAGTTTTCCAGGGTACCCCTCTCCCCATAATCTGGACCTGGCTCCCAGCAGATACTACTTTGGTGGTTCAGTTTGTTGGTTTGCCCACCCCCTTCCCCATGAGGTGCTCCACCAGGAGCTGATGGACAGTTTGGCAGCCTATGGCTCCAACCCCATCTTGCAATTTGTGGTCCCAAATGGGGCCACATGTCTCACTGGGCCTCAGGCATATGCCACGATCAGCCCTGAATCTAATAAATTGCCTTGTCAATTCCCCCTCACGCCGTCATCCCCTCTTCCCTTGACCATCTGTTTTGGGCCCACGTCAAGGGTGGATGGATGATCTGTTCATCCAGTTTCAAGTTGGAATACTTGTAACGTAAGTGCCTATCCCTAGCTGCTTCAAACAGCTCTGATTTTTTGTCTGTCAGCTTCAAATCTGCCACCCACCCTGCTCCAGCTTCAGTATGGGGTACAATCCTACCTCCCCCTCCCCTAAGCCTGTTGCTGCAGCTGCTCCAACAGCACCAATAAGCCTTCTCCTCGCCTCAGTGCCACAAACGCTCCATCCAAATAAGCTCAGGATTGGACCCCAGTTTACTCCCATGCATCCTGCAATGAACCAACCAAACCTTAGGAATACGCTGATTCCACAATTAAATTCAACCAAAATCCTTGGGATCTATTGGCTGAAATTGATGAGTTCAGGAATATTATTGAAGACCGCACTATTCAAATTTAGCGGTTTGTGTTCATTGGCCATGAAGCTGAGCTACCACCTTGTTTATATGCCCACCAGCAAAATGTGAACAATTCCGTGGTGACCATGAGCTGGCTGTTGAAGAAATGACTAAGCCAGATTGTCACCCTCTCCACAAAGCTTCAGCCAAATCAGTGGCAATGCTTGCAGGAGAAATCCCTCCTCCCATTATCCCTCCACTGCCATTAAGCTTCAAATTTTTTTGATCAAAGCTCACAAAGCTGCCAATGATGCCATCCAGCATGTGGCAGTGGTAGCGCAGAAATTCCAAATCCAAGTTTACCCACCAATATCACCACATTTGTAAAACTCCCTGGCGCATGCATAAAAGCTGAAGCAGCTTTGGCCAGTTACTTCAGAACTCTTATATACAACAGCTGTCTTCCTGCCACCCCAATCATTGGAAATTTATCTCTGCATCCCACTGATGCCCCAATGCTCCTGCTCTCTGATGTAGCCCATGCCCTGCTTTGGGGCGAAGTATAGTCTGAGGATGAGCCCCCTGATCCCCCTCCCCTTTCACCACAATGGGATAAGCAGTTCCCTCTGTCCCACCTGGTTGGTTGTGTTTGCGTTTTGTGTGTCATCCGCTCATTTTGGGAATTTTGTTCAATTTGATTGGAGAGGATTTATTTGTTAGGTTTTTATGTTTTAGTAATGTCCATCCCCTTGTTGACTTACCTCATTAAAATAAAATAAGTAAACAATAAGCATTTTCAAATATGTCTTTATCATTGGCAGAGTCTAACTATCTGCAAGTTTCAGGGATCTACCATTTATATTTTCTATATCAGAGTCTCATACCAAAAAGATTAAATAATCCTATTATCAATCTCTCTTCTCAACACCACTCTGTCTGTCCTTAGGCCTTTCCATCAGCAGTTAATATACTATTTTCCAAGGCCATTTATATGTCTCCATTTAGTTTCCTGTGGATTGCAAATTCAATTTTGACCACGCGTTTGGGGTCCAATCCTTAATTTAGACAATAATAATCGAAATTTAATTTTATTATTTTTCTTCAGCAGCATCATGCATGTCCATCCTGATTACATCAAACTTAGTAATGGTGACAACTGACTGTGATATTTTAGTAGATCTGGGTTTCCTTGGGGTTTTCAGTTTTCTTCAGGTTTTTAAAAATAAATTTATTAACCCTCCATAAATGCCCAGAGTCAGCAAGTATCAGATGTTAAATGAAAAATTTCTATTTTCAGATGAAGATATAAGAATCTTAATTATAAATGAAGATTTTATATCCAATTTATCTGATAATGATGGACTTGCAAATTATAGTCCCTGTGCCTAATCAAAGTGCGGAAACTATGACTAGTATAATTATTGAAAACGTTCTCCCAGAAAAAGAATAATAACTGATAAATGAAGAACTTATGAGAAAGCGCTTTCAACTATGCCTCAAATGGCACACCAATCTGTAAAGTATAGCATTAATTTTATTGATCCTGAAGATTCCACAGTTCATACTAAGAATATAGAATGATTATGGTTGAGATCTAAATTTTACTTATGAAAAAGACTAGGTATTTGATGGAGAAACAAACAGAATATCTTATTCAATTTTTGTGGGAATATAATCTACCTAAACAAGAAAGGATAAACAATTTGCTTATAATGCTTCAATAATAAACTTATAGTAATCTGATTTATTTTATCTTCATTTTTTATTTTTTATATAATATTTTTAAACCCAAAAAAAGTGAAAAAACCAAGGAAACCCGGATATATCAATATTTCTAATATAAAATTATACTAGCTGCCAACAGAGCAACAATTTATTATTGTAGTATTTCTTGAATATTGCTCAATTATATCTGTTTTATAACAAACTCTTTGTTGGCATTTGAAATGCAACGGAATGGTTCAATTTGGCTCATCCTTCAATTGATCCAAACTTATTATTACTAAAATGTCAATAAAAATCAATTGATCTCATTAGAGCATTATTACTCGCAGCCTATCAAAGTTATCAAAGGAAAGCCTGCCATCAATCCCTCACTTGACCAAGTTTAGGGTGCAGAAGATATTGTCAATGGAGGTCATTGCTACCATGAAAGAAACATGGTGAAATGCAACTTATAAATACTCGCTCCTTTTAGTTTAAAGACACTTTTTTACCTCCAACTTTAGTTTACTCTTTATTTGGTTTTAGAGCCATTTCAGCAGCTCTTCCCCAGAAGTTGGAATAAAAATTACTGGTTTATTTCAATAGTCCTTTTACAACTATTAAAAACTTAATTTAGTTAACTGGATCCTTTATAAGGTTTTACAGCTTTCCTCACCTATCTCACCTCAGAGGAACAAATTATCCCATACATCCTGGTATGCTTCAGAGGAACAACTGCTCTCTGCAATCCTAATCTGACAAAAAACTGGTGCTCTCTGCCAAGTTCTCTACAAAGTTACCTGGTGAATAAATACATTCACAATGGATGAAAACAACCAAGACCTCACTTAGCTCTTACTGAGATATCCAGCGTTACTCAATGGGTGTTTATAAAGGAAATTATAATTATGAGAATGACAAACCTAACCACATACAATTCCACGCTACTCTTGATATTTTTACCCCAAATCTTATAACTCAAAATTATTGGTTTTGGCCTGAAGAAGTTGCCAATACTATTAATAATTTATCACTAGATACCCCTTTCCCAGGAGATCAATCCCATCGAAACCAAGGGTCCACTGTTCCAGCTAGTATGTGAGCTTTATATGAATCCACCGCCTTACCCAGCTCTGAGATTAAAGTATCTCATATTGAGTGATATTTACGCCAGTTGGTACACCCCGCCATCCATCATTTAGTTCAAATGATGGGAATCCGCCATCAAGAAATCCTGATACAGTTTACTTTGTTGTAGGAGTTACACTCTTATCTTCTGGAGTTTTATAACCTGGCCTCCTCTGTTGTAAAGGATAACTGCAAGGCTATTCAAAAAAACCAAAACCAAATTATTTCTATCCATATTTAAAACTCCCAACTGGACTTAAGAGTGGCTAGCCTTATTCACGTGGAAGTTGCTACCCAATTTGCTGAAACTGCCACCATCATCAAGAATCAATTGTAACAATTAGTAACTGACCTTTATGGTCGACTTAATACTTTTATTGAGAAAACTTTGGGGCAAATGACTCAATTTGAGATAGTACTCCAACAAGTACTCACGACCCCAGGGTTGCAAGAAACTCTGGGTCCTCCTGGCCTTTTAGGCCCAGCAGGCTCCCCTGGGGAAAGGGAATCAGTCAGTCTTGAAGGAGCGATAGGGCCCCTGGTATTGATGGGGATATTGGACCTCCTGATCCACCTGGTTATGGAACCCTGGTCCGCCTGGTCCGCCTGAAAAACTGGCCCCTCCTGAAAACCCTGGGCCCCTGTGCCTTCTGGGCTGACAGTGCATTTGCCGTCCCCTCTGGATGATCCTACATTAAATGACCTTGTTTGTGCTTTAAACACGATATTAAAGGCATTATCTAAAGCTGCTGGTTACATCACACTGGTGAACATATTGACCCAGACATTACCATCAATGCTATTAAAGAAGGGATAACAATGCCTACCACCTTTACAATTTTTACGCCTTGGATTTAAATCTCCTTAAAAATATTAGATTGGAGCAAAATAACTTGAAGCTCCAATCCCTAATTCAAAGCCAACCTGTCAAGATGAAATCATTATGAATTGAAATACAGCAAAAACTTCTGCCAATTTGCTGATTGCACAAATTGGGGCTCTTAAAGACTATCTGAATGTTTACCCCAACAAGCTGATTAAAACAGGATTTTATGCCCCCTCCAAGTCTGAATTAACAGAAAACAATCACGCTAGCCCAGTGGGTGTTAAAAATATTTCAGCTACTGTGGGAATTACTTTTAAAGTTTCTTCTAAAGACAAGTTCACCCCTGGAGATGTAAGTATTGTCTCTTTTATCTATATTTATAAAAGCGCAATGGAGGAAGCTCCTGACTGTCAAAAAGTATATAACTACTGTTGGAGATACAACTGTGATGACCAATTATAATCAAGATCAAGATTTGGTTTTTTAACAACTTCTCTTTCCACTCAATCTCACTTTTGAGCAATTTATTTTAAAAAAGTTTGTTTATCCACCGCCATCTGGCCACCCCCATTTCCTATTCAATGTCCTCATATCTGCCGCCCTCCACCCCAGTGTGGGGCAGTGGTGCTCCACCACCTAGCATTTTCCACCCAGCGGGCAAACGCGTTTGGATGGGCTCAAACAGCCCGCCCACCTCGGGCAGCCAATTTATCCCCCCATGGGGCTTAGCGCTCCACCTGGCGCGCATCCACCCTTCTTGCCCCCATCCACTCGCCCTCCCTCATTCCGCCATTCAATTTTGCCTCCATGTTGACTACAGGCGTTTATTCCTGTATGTCGACAGGGCAATTATCAACCTAGCCATCACAGCCTTTGCGCTGGCTGGATTTATTGACTTCCGCCCATTTAAGGGCTACTTTGATATTGGGTTCCAAACAGAGGAGGACGCTTCAGTGGCGGCGATAACTCCTTTAATTTACAAAAATACCTTTATTCCCACTACCCATACTAGCCTCCCTTCAGACACCACCCTGGTGGTGTCATTTGCAAATCTCCCATCCCACCTCCCGCCCCAAGTTTTATATGAACAGTTGGTCACAGGGCTTATGGCTTATGGCACTCAGCCCAACCTCATCTTTGCAGTACCCTCTGGTGCGGAGCGCCTCACTGCCCCTCGCACAACTGCCACCATCATCCCACACCACCCTGCCATAGCCCACCAAATCCCCCCACACTAGTGTCACAGCAGCGCTGGAGCATTTCTTTTAGGCTCAGGTCGATAATGGTTGGCAGATTTGTCCCCTCTGCTTTGGGCTCAACCATGCAAAAAAAGCTTTCCCACATGCCACTTCCACTGATGTGGCTTCAGAGCCCCCTCCGCGGGTCCTGTATGGGGTACTTTGCTGCCCCCTCCCACCCTCCACTCTCATTCAATGGGCCAGAATGGGAAATCAGCAACCCAAATCTTCCAGCCACATTCTCCCACCTAAACCCACCCCAGCCAATCAGAGCCAGGCTTAGACCACCCTTTGCACCCAAGCACCCACCCATTTGCCCACTCCCACCCACCCAACTTCTAACGCCACTATTCTTGTGAACCAAAATTTATGGGACCTATTGGCGAAGGTTGGCAAATCAGGCAACATTCTCATTAGTGAGCATTCCAGTCAACCTCTCAGCCAATACAATTATGGTCCGGCTGAATTTTTCCTTCCTGACTTTGATGAAACCCCACCCCCAGACATTTCACTCCTCTGCCCAATGCAGCCCCCTACCAAAAGTGACCACCAGCTCGCCTTAGCTGCGGTGGCCTCTCCCCGGTGCCCAACCCTATGCACAGCAGTGGCCCAATCAGTGGCTCAGTTCCAGCATGGCCTGTCCACCCTCTTCTTCCCCCCGACTTCCCTGAATCTACATGCAGCGACATCTTAAAGTTATTTGATGATGCTGAAGTTGCCGTCATGAATATTACAATGCTTGCCAAATTTAACCCTTCAGCTAAAATCACCTGCCACAATATCTCCCTTTTTGTCCAACTTACCAAAGCCCACAAAGGAGCTGAAATTCTTGTCGCGACATTTGCTAAAGCACTTTACCATGCTAATCTTAATGATGAGGTGGAAAACTCATACTACACCAACTTCCACCCCCACTATGCGGATGCCCCAATGCCCTGGCTCTCCGCTTTGATCTGCTAATTTAATCAAAATCCCATGATTGGGGCGCATTTGTCTGAAGACCAACCCCTGACCCCCCTCACCCTCTGTCATGGTGGGTTAGCGGTTTCTGCTCCCCGCCTGGTTAGTAGTTTTATTTCTTTCCGTTCATTTTTGATCAGTTTTTTGTTTTGATTTCAGTATTGTCCGTCCCCTGGTCAGCATACCTCAAATAAATTTAAATTTTAAGATTTGGTGTTTTAAAAAACTCTCTTTCCACTTGGCATAACTTACCAAGTAAAATTACATGAATTAATAAAGAAGATCTTAATTGCCCATTGTAGTTTCGCTCTGATGTCCTCAGATCCTCCACCAGCTGCTCCAGTGTGGGGCAGCGGCAAAACTCTCCCCCACCATTTTCCGTCCAGCAGGAAAACGTGCTTGGACTGGCTCATCCAGTCATTCCAAACCCATGGGACAATTTGTTCCTTTCAAGGATCTTGACACCCACCTTGCTCATACCCAAGTGGTACCTGGCTGCTCCCTGGTGCTCCCCCAGAGCAACATGTGCTATGGCCTAAGGGTTGAATATGGGAAACTCTTCCCATACCATGACCAAGCCATTATCAAAATGGCACAGGCGGTGATGACACTTGCTGGATTCATAGATTTCCGCCCCTATAAGGGGTAGTTTGACCTCAGCTTCACCTGTAAAGCCAACGCTGCCACTGCAGAAACTGTGCCCCTGGTATTCCAGGGCACCCCTCTTCCCACAAATCGGACCCAGCTCCCAGCAGACACCACTTTGGTGGTCCAGTTTGCTGGTTTGCCCACCCACCTCCCCCTTCAGTGCTCCACCAGGAGCTGATGGACAGTTTGGCAGCCCATGGCTCCAACCCCATCTTAAACAAGTGGTCCCAAATTGGGGCCACATGACTCGCTGGGCCTTGGGCGTATGCCATGATCAGCCCTGAATTTAGTAAAATTTTCATGTCAATTCACCCTTGCACCGTTATTCCTTCAGCGCCTGACCATCCATTATGGGCCCACGTCAAGGGCGGGAAGATGATCTATCCATCATGTTTCAAGTTGGACCACTAGAAATGCAAGTGCCCTTTCTTAGCCACTTCTAATGGATAGGACTACTCAACCACTGACCTCCAATCTGCTGCCCACCCTGTACAAATTCTGACATGAGGCACAATCCTACCTCCCCTATCCCAAAACTGGAAGCTGCAGCTGCACCTTCAGCCACCAATCAGCCACATCCTCGCCCCAATGCCACACATGATTCCTCTAATCAAGCATCAAATTGGATCCCAGTTTGATCCCATGCTTCCTCCAACAAATCAACCAAACATCAACTGTACGCCAATTCACAATTCAATTCAACCAAAACCCATGGGAGTTATTGGCTTAAATTTATGAATCAGGTAAGCTAATTGAAGAACCATCTCTGAAAATTGAGCATCTCATTAATGCATAATGGGACACCAAGTACCCCCTCAACTATATACCCCACAGCCAAATGCTGAATTATTTTGAAGTGACCAACAGCTTGCAGTTGAAGCAGCTGCACACCAGATTGTCGTCCCCTTCATAAAGGTGTCGCCAAATCAGTGGTGATGCTCACAAGAGGAATTCCACCTTCTGTTATCCCCAAAAGTCTTACTCAAAAGAGTAAAATCACAGTGAAACAGTTACACCAAAATTGTCATGGTTGAATGACATCATAGTGGGGACTGACCCTAAGGATAAGGCTGGGCGACAGGAGGCCCAGAAGGTGAAGCTTCAGGCCCTTCCTGACCTCAGGAACACACTAGATCAACGCTGGGTACAAGCTAAATATGCCCAGGTTGGTATTGGTAATGTGCTGAACACCCAGCCCCGTTCGTCAGCCCAGGCGTTAAAATGAATGGTATATTCAATTAACCATGATGGCACTATTTGGTTGATTGAGGAATGGGGGTTTGAAACTCGTTCTATTTAAAAAATGACGCGTTTGGGTCAGATCCAACTTCAATTTATTACTTGAGTGAAGTTAGTTTCAGCATATGCTACCAATTTGGATGGTAGTGTTTTCCTATTGGTGGGTCAGTGCTTGGGCCCACTTCAGCAAACCCCATATTTCCCCAACGTAGTTTAATTCTGTTTCTCATGACTAACACTCCTTGTTGGTCAATTTTCCCAATAAACATTTCCCCGTTTTCCCATTTTATTTATGATATATCAAATGATCCTGAGTGTGGATCTCTTTGAGGAGGTCTCACGCTACCTTAACCACCACATTTTATATGCATGATTAGGCTATCACCTAGTGCACCGTTGTAACGGTCAAAATCATCCCAGTTTTTGACCGCCATCTTGCCTTGGTGAAGGACGCCAAATAATTATCTGATATGAGGTTCCATTGAGGTAAGCGCTTTGATTTGTCATACTCACCAATTCAAACTCAGATTTAGGGAAATTCAAAAGCAAGAAAAGATGACACAGGTAAGTGAGGATCTGACCCCAAAATTAGCCTTGTTTTATTTATTATCAAAAATAAACACGCGGATGAATTCAATCCCAATAACTTAGGGCACCACAAAAAGACATAAAAAACCAAGGTATTTGGCAGATCAAGGTTCTTGACTCCAATTCCAATATTTTGTTGAGGATACAAAATTTTGATCGCTGCAGGATACCAGGTAAGACAAGGCAAGGGCGGCCCCAAGGCTACCAGAGAATCTCACACAAGAGCGTGATACAAGGAAAAATTCTGAACTAAGTTCAGAATTGTGTGGACTCGACCTTTTAAGGTCGCCATTCTGGGAGCCCCTCCTGCACTGTTCTTTAGGGCCCTAAGAGCCTAAGAATAGTGCAGGAGGGGCACAGCTCAGTGCTGGACCCCGCATAAACCTCAAAAACCCAAAATGTGTTTCAACTCAAGATTTGGATTTCCAAATCTCGAGTCAAAATGTAATGATAAGTTTAACCTGACCGTTACAACTGTTGGTTCGCCCAAATTCCCTCCAACCTGGGATGTTTACCATTTCTCCCTTTGTGCACCACATCATTTTTAAAGGGTTTATCTTATTAATCTCTCGCTTTGGCTTGAATTATTATTGCTCCAGCACCCTCTTCTGGGCAATAGTGACTTTTATTATAATGGCTAGTTCCTTGGAGCTGGCTCTGTGCACTGAGCACTACCACGCTGGGAACAGGGGAGTTATAGACACTTTCCTTACAAAAATGGTAACGATGCTAACTTAAATGTGTTAACTATAGTATGAAACCCAAAAGATAAGATTACCCAAACCAACATCGCCACATTTGTTAGGCTCCCAGATGCCCACATTAAAGCTGAAAAAGCTTTAGCCAAATATATTAGTGCCATTTTCCTAGCTGGAAATTTCCATGGAATACCAAATATTAGCAATATTGAATCACATGCCGCAGATGCCCCAATGCCCTTACTGTCTGCCTTGACATGTACTCTACTATGGGAGGAAGAAGCTGCTGCTTAAGATGAGCCGCCCAATCCCCCTCCCCTTTGACCATGGAGGGATAATCTGTTCCCGCTGCCCACCTGGTTGGTTGTTTTGTTTGAAGTGTTTCACTCAATCCGCTCATTTGGGAGTTTTGTTTGAACTAATTAGTTAAATTAGTTTTTAGTTTTAGTTTTAATTTTGGTAATATCCATCCCCTGGTCAGCTTATCTCAAATAAATAAGATTTGGAGTTTTGGTCCAATAAGATTGTAAAAACCCAGTTGAAGATATCTGATTCTTGGATAGACTGACAACTGACCCTTCGGAATTATCAGCTTCCACTGAAGGATGATACTAAGCAATATGATTCTTGGATGGATTGAGAGAGAGAGAGAGAGAGAGCTAAGCAAGAGGGGCTAAGCAATCTGAAGGGGCTAAGCCCTCCACAAGAAGGTCAATCTCATCTATTAAGGACCTTATAAGATCTGACCATCACAAGTATATTTCATTAGAGGTGGGACGACCTGGGGATGATACTGCACCAATTAATGGGAATCAAATGAATGGGAAAGGAGGATAAAATCTGGAAACCCTTCATGCGTGGCGTATGATAGGCCAGGAACTCCACGGACTGCCTTTGCTATTTGCTATCTCAGTTTGGGGCATTGGTGCGCAACGCCAACACAGTCATAATTGTCCCCTACCCAAAGTTCCTGTACTGAAATCAAACTTGGGGAGGCAGCAACCATCACAAGTATATTAATAATAATCAGCAATATTGGTCATCTATTAGAAAAGATCTTACCTTGGTTGAAGCAAAAAAATTTTCACAAAGAACTACCAAATCTACTCCTATAGATATCCCTCATTTATAACTAATAAAGTACCAATATTTTTGGCTTGTGTAGCTAATTTTTGGTCAATTCATAAACAGAGTTCTATATTCCGATTGAAAATTATTATTGCAACGGAAATAATAGCTTCGTTGCTTTGTTTTCATCTTTGCTAGAGCCACTAAACTAATAATTTCATAGCCTTTGTAGCACCTGAATATTGCAATTTATCACAAAATTCCAATACTGGTGCTCCCTGCCAGGTCTGCTTCCAAATATACCTTTGAAAACATATTCCCACAATGATGAATATATCTAGTGAAGAAAGCCTTTCTTCCAAGGAATCAATGAGTATCACCTAATGGGTACACTCTAACAGGCAGGAAATGCCTTCTGCTAATATCAGTGATCTTCCCTTTTGAGCATCTATGGACTTGGCCATTGAGGTCCCTGACCAGGATAATTATCAATTTCAATCTGAAGATGTGGAAGAAACGTCAAGGGCTTAATAAGGGGGCTATTCAACCCAGTGCCCATCCTAACTGAGACTGAGCATATAAGGTTGCATCTAATATGATGGACTTATACAACAGAGCAGTTTTGCAACATACCAAAGTCAGTTTAGCTAGAACAGAGCAGTACCTCTGGCAGTATGTGCATCCCGCCATTCATCACATACTCCAGAATTTTGGGGTTACATCCTCTTGAGATCCAACGCCAGTTGACCCTGGCGCAACAATTTCATTCTCAGCTATCCTCTTTCTATGAGATGGCTTTTAACTTTGGTCAGGATAATTGGGAAGCCATAATCGATAATAGAAGGGAAATTGATGCTATAAATAACCATCTGGTGAGAATTGACAATGAGGTTGTGGGTTACATTGGTTAAAAAATATCTCACCAGGTTAGTGATGTCACAAATAATATTCAACACCAAATCACTACCCTTGAAGATGAGATTACTAAAAAACTGGGACAATTGAAACCCAACATGAGAAACGCTTTGTTGAGCTCTATGAGCTACTTCAACAACTTGTTTAAATTGTGGTTACTATTTGAGAAGGTGGACCCAGTCCTGTTGGTCCTCCTGGACCTCTGGGATTACCTAGTTCTCTTTTGGTGACCCTGGGACCCCCTGGTGAATGAGGTCCTCAAGGCCCTGTGAGTCAACAAGGCCCACCTGGGCCTGCAAGTCGCAATGGTTTGCAAGGACCCCCAGACCTCCTGGTCCCCCCATCTCAACGCTTTCAGTTTATAATTCTGAACCTTCAAGTCTACTAGTAACTAGAGTGCAGACGTTAGAAAATCAAATCTGAGCCATAGCTCAAGGATGTTTTTTATCTCTAGAAGGCCTTCCAAATACCCTATATTATTCACTAACCAGCTTATTGGATGGTGTTGATAATGCTCATGTCTATGTGATGCTAATCAATCTATGAAAGAAACTCAGTTTGCAATTTTGACAGCTTCCATTGATCAGTTAACTGCCAAATATGAAGTACTTGAGAATAAGCAAGAAGAGATGATCGCTGAAATTTACATCTTAAATCAACCGCCTGTAAATGACCATCTTACCAAATGGGTTCAAAATTTACAGGATGATCTCAACCATTTATGACAACAAGTTGACTGAGTTCCTACTAAAGCCCATACCCCTGAGTCCAAACCCTCCAAAGCTGATCTGGTCATGGTATCTGGCAAACACGTCTTAAGCAATGAACCCATCGCTTTCAAACCTACTTTTAAGGATAAGTTTGAGCTGGGTAAAGATAGCATTAATTCTTTTCTATTTGTCTATGAGTGAGCAATGGGTGGGGTGACGGATTAACAGAAAGTTTGGCATATTACTTCTTACACAAGCCAGTTCACTCAAGAAATCATGGTTCCTCACCTTAAGGTTTGCAAAATGTGGGCTCAGGTGAAAACCGCCCTTTTTAAGGTATTCAGGAGTGATCAAATCCTATTAAATCAAAAGTAAGCCTTTATGAGCATCCAAATACAAGTGAAGAGAGTCAACTCAAGATTTTGCTAAGAGATTTTATCATGAGGCCCAGATTCACGCTACTTGTGACCATATTACCATAGATGATGCCATAACAGCTGTGATGAGTGCGTTTGCTTCTTGTACTCAATTTTTACTACATTTAAAATCGCTTAAAAGAAATTTCAGATCTAATTTCAACATCAAAGAAGTGTTGATGGAGAATCCTAATGGTGTGGTGCACCTGACCTCCGCTATTAACCCTCTTTCCTATGTCCATGTGATACTGCCTAGACCCAAACCTAAACCCAAGAAGGATCCTTGCAGCTACCATCTAGTACTAAAAAAAGGATCCTTGCAGCTATTGCGGTCGGTGGGTCATATGGAAATTCAATGTTGGAAGAAACAAGCGGAAGAATTGAAAAAAGAGGATTAAGCATAGGGCATGAGGCTCCCTGTGCTGACCTGCCTCCTATGCCTCAATTGCAATCTTTTAACGCTCCTAAAGACTGTTATGTGATATCTGATCCTGGAGAACTTGAGATCCCTGATGATTTAGCCAACAAAAAACTATTTCTTCTTACGCTTCTGTTTTATCTTCTAAATCAATTTGACCATTTAGTCCCTCAGTATTTCTAATCCTGTACTTTGGCACTGATGTGATCCGGGTGAAAAACATAGTACACAAAGTGAAAGTTTTTGCTATTATTGACACGGAATAGCCAATAAATGTGATCTTGTCCAGGCTTATGAAAAGAATCAAAGTGGCGCAGGACTTAAAGCATTCTCAAGACTATGGAATTGTTGGTCCTTCATACACTAAATCCATAGAAGCTTATTCTTACCTTCCAAAGCACTTTGGATAGTTGGTTGTTTTGTCTCCTGCAGTAGTGTTGGACAATAACTTCTATAACTTGCTTTTTGGAAATAAATTTCTCATTGATTTTGATGTGATAATTAGTTTTAATGACAATTATTTTTCTTTAATTGGATAACGAGTACCTTTAATTTTAAAAGATGTCCCCAATAGCAAAGGCAAACATAAATGATGCATTTGCTTATTGGAATATTTTACTTCTATCTCTCGCCTTGAGTACCAAATTTTGGGAGCTAGGACTATTCTTCCAAATTTATCAGCTTGTGCCTCTAAAGCAATGCCTTTATACTCTAACAATTTGATTACTATTCCTCAAAAAAGCTCAAGTTATAATTGATACCAGAAAACAAGTATTTGTGCTGGCTGATCATGTATTAGTGATCTCTGGTAACTGTAATCCTTCTCATTTGGAGTCCTTAACCTGCCAGGTATCCTTGATCCCGCTTGTTAACTTTTGGTGGATACAACTTATTTCCGCTGAATGAGTTGCACAGGGTTTAGCCCACTGAGCAACGGCCAAATGATATGGAGATCGCTGGTCCCTCAGATAAACGTAATAAACTTTTATATAAAATATAAGGCAAACGCCTCAGTTACGCTACTTTTATTTTATATGATCTACCTGCAGACTCTCTCTGCTTACGCTATCTATTCACTCCTCCTCACTTCTTTCTGCTTCCTCTTCCTTTCTTCTTCTAAAACCCTCCTCCACTTCTCTCTCTTGCTCAACCCTTAACCCTTGGTATTCCTCAATGGATTTGACACATTTCACATAGTCAATCTCTATTTGCTATCAATGTAAAGTTCGTTTGATCATTGAGGCTTCAATGGAATTTACTCAATTACCAAGTCCTAATTGACTCAATTGATTCACCTCACATTGCTCTATCCTGTTGCTCACCGCTAGAGATCACTTTGCCTCTAATTTACGCTTCACTGGAACACTAGCTTATCGCCCAGTCATATTGAAATCTCGACATTACCCCTCATTGACTGGACAATAAGCGCCTATTGCTTGTAGGGCTGAAGGAACTTTGTGTTTACTCGGTTGATTATCCAACCACCCGCGGGTTCCTTAGTGGTGTAGGCATCAGCCCCAGTCTTCTCGATGATCTCAAATGGTTTGCTCCATATGCTGGCAAGCTTGTTCCTTCTTCTGAACCCATGTTGGTCATAAAACAGGACCAATTACCCTACCTTGAACTGCGGAAAACTGCTGCGTCTACATTGATCAGCCGCATGATCCCAAATCTTCTTGGCAAGACTAGTGGAATATGCCTCAGTTTGGAGCTTAATCAGTGTATTCATTTAGGTAGACAAATAGCGGTGGGATTTGACTCTGCCAGTATCCTCTACACAGGAGTAAAGCAATGCAGGTAGCGCTGGATGTCATCCATAGAGCAGTTGGAATGGACTCTTACCAGTTGCTGAATGGTAGCTGATATTGTACGCAAAGACAGCGGTGGATAAAAGGGTAAAACAGTCTGGAGGCCACTCACTTACAAGTTTGCGTAGAATATTTACCAAGGTCCCATTAACCTGTTCCACCATACCGTTAGATTCAGGGTGGTAGGGGGTAGTTAAGACCCCACGGATTACCATGAGCTTGTTCAAATTGGCCAATATGTGCGATGTGATTTTAGTTCTGTTGTCCATTAGGATAAATTGCGGTCAACCATGGCGCTGTATGACGCACTCTAGGATGAAATTGGCGGTAGTGACATCCCCCAAATCCTTGATAGCCCTTGCTTCCACCCATCTGGTCGTCAGGTCAATGGATACTATTATATATTTGGAGTGGTTAGCTCCAGTCAGCAGCAGCCCCACCACGTCTAACAAAACCGTATGCCATGCAAACTGAGGCTTGACTAGCTGGTAGGTGGTCTTCCGGTGGAATGGTTTCTCCACTTGGCACTGATGGCAACAACCAACCACCTCAAGCACATCGTAGTGCATACTCTCCCAATAGTAGCGGGGTTGCAAGAACTCCAGCGTCTTTTTCAACCCTCTATGACCTACCACTTTATGAGCATCCAGAATAATTGCAGTCCAGGCAGAGGGTTTTGGGAAACTCAGCATCGATTCCATCATTTGCTTATATAATTCCTCATTGCACAAGAAGGTATCCTAAGCCCATCTAACTCTTTCACAGGCAGCGGCCCATTTTGATATTCGTCCACTATCATCTTTTCATACATTATGTTGGCCACATCCACTGTAATGATGACTGTAGGTAATTGGGTAAGACAATCCACATTCTGATGCTTCGCCCCAGGTTGATTCATGATCTCGAAATTGTACGCTTGGAGCTTCAAAGCCCATTGTGCGAGCCGCCCTTCAGGTTCCCACAATTTCTGTAGCCAGCGCAAGGAGGCATGATCCATTGCCACTATGAATTTCACCTCATGGAGGTAGACCCAGAATTTTTTATACTCATAGATTACCGCTAAACACTCTCGCTTGGTCACAGTGTAATTCCGCTCAGGGCCAGTTAAGCTGTGGCTGCAATATGTAATGGGGTGTTCCACACCGTCATTGTCTTTTGGGATAACACAGCCCCTACAGTGAAAAGCGAAGCATCTGTTTGCACATTAAACTCTTTTTAAAAAATTGGGGTATTGCAAAACAGGCGCGCTAGCCAACGCGGTTCATAATACATCAAAGGCAGTTTGACATCACCCTGTCCAGTGAAAGGCGGCGTTTTTCTTAAGTAGCTCAAAGAGTGGAGTCCCAATACAGCTGAAGTTGGGAATGAACCGCCAGTAGTAACCAACCATCCCCAAGAACACCTGGATATCCTGCTTATTGCTTGGCCAAGTCATCTTGTGGATGGCTTCCACCTTGGTTGGCTGAGGACTAAGCCCTTTGGAGTCTACCACAAAGCTGAGGTATTCCAAAAGTTTCTTAAAAAAGTGGCATTTTTGGGTCTTGACCTTGATATCAGCATCAGTTAGGCGGTGGAATACTTGCTCCAGGTGTCCAAGATGCTCCGTGAACGTCTGCAAAATAACATTGTATCGTCAAGGTAGACAAGAACGCAAGACAGCTTTAGGTCACCCAAAATAGTGTCCATAGCCCGCTGGAACGTAGTGAGGCATTACACAAACCCTGTGGCATACATGTAGGCTGGAACAGTCCTTTTGAGGTGATGATTGCGCACTTTTCTTGTTCCACCACTAGCAACTCAATCTGCCAGTACCCCGATATCAAGTCCATAGCAGAGAAGTACTTGGCCTCACCTAACCAATCTAAAGTGTCGTCAATTTGTGGAAGCGGGTACAAATCTTTTTTTGTAATGCTTTTAAGCTTCCAGTAATTGATTACTACTTGATTGGAGCCATCTTTCTTTTTGACAATTATCACCGGAGATGCCTAAAGACTCTTTGATGTCTCCAACATTCCCTGTTCCACCAATGTATTTATTTCTGCAGATACAACTTCCTCCGCCATCTTTGAGCGTCGGATAGGTCATGACCTGATAGGGGTGGTCTTCCATGTCCACCCAATGCATGATCCCACAAGCGCAACTCAAGTCATGATCATCAGTTGCAAAAATGCTGTGATACTTCGCGAACAGATCCATCACCCTGTCCTTATGACCCTCCAATAGGCCAGTTAGCGCCTCCCGCAGAACCACCATCATTACGCTGAATGTGGTATGTTGAGGCAAGCCAAGATCTTCCCAAGAACCAAAGTCATGTACCTGGTGGACATCATCAATAGGGTTCAGGTGCAGGCAAGCCACCACTTGGTGTCACTGAACCTTTATCACCTCCTTTTGTAGACTCGCTACCAACACTTTCACTTCCCCCTGCCCTGGTAACATTAACCCAGGAGCCACATGAGGTTTAAGCTGCGATTGTTGATAGGGCCCCACAACCTCTCCATACAGACCACCAGGTATATCAATTTCGAGTTCTGTCCCAATTATGACCTGGTGCCCAGAAGGGATAGTCAAAGCATGCGCGGCTCATAGCGGAATCCTTTTGTACTCATAAATCTGGGTTGGAAGCATTTGAGTCTTCCATTTCATCCACCGATATTTCACAGGAATCACACCATCTCTATAGGCAAGATTGATTTGACTAGAGCGGATGGGGTCATCTGGAATTACACGGGAAGTAAAATAGATGGGATTCGTTGTACCAGGATACTGATGGTTTTGTCCATTATATTAACCACAGCTCCAAAGTGCCGCATAAATGCAGCACCAATCTACATGTCATAGTGGTCATTAGGCAACACTACCGCTGGAGTGGATGCGCTGGCTGACCCAAACCTTAAAGGCAATAAGCTATATGCACCTTGTGAAACAGTACTTTGTGCCCCTGCAGCCCCATACACTACTCGGCAGTCCATATCTGGCTTCAGTGGAAGCTTAGCCACAAGCTTGGTGGATATTATATTGACAAAGCGCCTGTATCAATGATTGCCCAAATTTTGATATTCTGTACAAATATGTCACAGTATATGCATTCTGAATAAGAAGAACCCTTGGTGTTCATTACATAAACATCCAAAAGCGTTTGATTATCCAGAAAAGTGAGCATACTGGCCCCAACATGAGGATACTTTTGGGCAATCTTTACTACAGGAATCGCCACCTCCACCCCCTTCAAAGCGGCGACATATGCGATGGGTTCACCGTCAACTGTACCATTCTTCTCAAGGATTTTCCAAGCGTACGGCTTATGCACATCTTGGCGGAACCTCATGTCTGCATTATTGGGGTCTCTTCCCTGACTGGAGGTCAAGAGATGGTAAGGGATCTGTTGATATAGTAAATCCTCAGAGTGTGCCCCAGGCCCAACAAAGAGTGACTCATTATAAACATCAGGGACAATTACATTTGAGTCAGTGGAAGCAGAGCGTCCTGTCTCTACTCCGCTCGCCCTTTTCCTGTTCATTTGGGACAACGGATACTGTGTGGACCTTTGGTTCAGCCTGACAACTAACCGCATAATGACCTATCTGGCCACACGAGAAACAAGCGTTTGGAACTGGCACTCATCTCTGAATCACCCCTGAAGGTCTAGGTCTACTATTAAACCACGGTTTATTATGGGCCTGGGGATGAGCGGGTTGATCATAATAGGGATGGAAAGGACCCACCCATGAGTAAAGTGACGAGGAGAAACCCACAGATTGACCCCAGTTTTTGTTGGGATCCTTCATTTAGCGGAATTTTTAGAGGCAGATGCAGGATTTTTCACTCCACATTGGGAGCACTGAAGGTGACGGATAGATGGCATAAATGTGGATGATTTTAAGTAACTCCGCATCCTCCTGAAGAGTGTATGCCATAGCATAATGCAATTCGCGATAGGGCTTGATAGCCGCTGTCATCGCTATGCCCACTTCCTCATTAGATAAGACATTTGCACCCAACAACACATGAGCTTTACTAGTGAACCTCTCCGCAAACTGATTATAGACTCATATTTTTGAAATGATATTGTTAAAAAGTCTGCCTTGCGCTGAGCCATTTTTACTTTACCCCAAACAGGCGAATTACAGTCTCCTTCACCTCTTGGTAAGCTAGAGTACTATTTTTAAGATAAAATGTAACTTGATCAGCAATTGAAACATCCAACGCGGATAACAGCAGGTTAGCTTTCTGCCAATTGGAAGCCCCCTCTATGGCAAACTCAAACCACTCAAAAAACCCATATATGTTACCATCACGGTTAAATGGGGGGCATCCTGTCACTGCAGATTTCCCCCTCCTTAAAAAGCTTATTTAAGTTATACTCTGCACAGTCTAGCTTCTCCATCGTGCTGCCCAAGAGTTTGGCAAGTTGGTTGGTGTGGTCACCTACCAGGAGCAGTTGGCGGAAGGCATGGTTGAGCTGCTCAGAGATATTCATATCTTCTTGAAAAAGAACTGTTTGCGCCTGAAGTAAGGTATCCAAAGCAAGCTTCAGCTCCCCATATTGAGATAAGTTGATACCCGGGGGTAGTACCCAATCAAAGCAAGCTGGTTGCACCATAGGTGCAATGATGAAGATGTTAATAATTGATCAATGGGCCCCATGTAGTGAGCACCACTGTTAACTTTTGGCGGATACAACTTATTTCCACTGAATGAGTTGCACAGGGTTTAGCCCACTGAGCAACGGCCAAATGATATGGAGATCGCTGGTCCCTCAGATAAACGTAATAAACTTTTATATAAAATATAAGGCAAACGCCTCAGTTACGCTACTTTTATTTTATATGATCTACCTGCAGACTCTCTCTGCTTACGCTATCTATTCACTCCTCCTCACTTCTTTCTGCTTCCTCTTCCTTTCTTCTTCTAAAACCCTCCTCCACTTCTCTCTCTTGCTCAACCCTTAACCCTTGGTATTCCCCAATGGATTTGACACATTTCACATAGTCAATCTCTATTTGCTATCAATGTAGAATTCATTCGATTATTGAGGCTTCAATGGAATTTACTCAATTACCAAGTCCTAATTGACTCAATTGATTCACCTCACATTGCTCTAGCCTGTTGCTCACTTTTGGAGCTCACTTTGCCTTTAATTTATGGTTCACTGGAACACTAGCTTATCACCCAGTCATATTGAAATCTTAACACCATTTATGATGGGACTGTTCTAGTCTTACTAGCTAATCTCACCTCTCAACCTATTCGATTTAATTGAAGTAACCCTATCAACTATGTGCAGCCTATTCCTGTAAATGAAATTTAATCCATCTAGGGATGCGGGGATTTACATGATTTTGGGTTGGAAGGACCACCTATCATTGCTAGAGTTGACGCCAAATTTGAAGATTCACTTACTCCAGAACAACATCATGAATCCAAGGCTCTAATTGAAGAGTATGCAGATATATTTGCCAAGGGTTCCAGAGATTTTGGGCTAATAAAAGGTGTGCAGCATCAGGTGGAAACTGGGGATACTCCCCATATTTGATCCCAGCCTTATTGAAAATCTAAAGTCAAGGAGGCTCAGGTCTCAGTGGAATTGAAACAACTCCTTGATGCAGGGCTACTAACGCCTTCTCAAAGTCCATGGGCTTCCCCTCTACTTCTCATCTGAAAAAAAGATGGAGGTCATAGAGTGGCTATAGACTACCATTGGCTTAATACTGTTACCCAAAATGATTCTTATCCCCTATCTCACATTGACTATTCATTAAGACTATTGTCTGGGTCACAGTTCTTCTCAGCCATGGACCTTGCTAGTGGCCACTGGCAAATTGACCTGGCTCCATAATACCGTCAAAAATGCGCCTTAATTTCTAGTGAGGGGTAATTTGAACCTACTCATATGCCACAAGGCTTTGTAATGCCCTGCTACTTTTCAAAGAGCCATGGATGGTGTCAGCGCTACAGTTCATTGGACTGGCGCCAGGGTTCGCAGTGGCTTAAAGCTGGAAAAGTTGACAAAGAGCACCGAAGAGGAAACAGAAAGATGAGTTAATTGCTGAATAATTTATTAAATTAAAATGCTTCAATATTTATAGGGTGCTTTGGGACTTGGTGCCTTCAGGATCTTTGGAGCCTCATCCAATCAGGATCTTTACTGATCTTCTGGAATGGCCTCCTTGATGGCGTCCTCAATGGATAGCATTGCTCACCTGACTGAAAGGGTGGAAAGGCCGCTCCACGTGACTCAGGAATAGGTGAGGATGATCCTGAAAATGTTTTTCTTGGTTAGGTTCAATGACCGATTCAGCACAGCCAGAATCAGAAGATGGGAATTTGATACAATTTTTATCTTGAATCCTGACAAGGCCCCCTTCAAGATCCTGTTGGAGGGGGGTGTACTGCCGGAAGAACTGACCATGCGCTCAGTTTACAATAGTACCCTGATTGATATTGGCAATGGAGTACTCAGACTTCACCTTGTGTATAACTTTGTAGGTCCAGACCACAGTACATCGAGCTTGTTCTGTTGGCCTCCAGGTCAATGATGATAAAAGAGAATGAGGTCACCTAGTTGAAATTCTGGTAAGGAGGGCCGTCCGAGATTTGATTGGGATGTCTCTCTTCCAGTGGTGGTAACAATGCCTTGAGTGGTTTGGGCTTGGAGCTGGACAATTTCATCAGCTAGAGCCCTCATATTTAAATTGGCATTCTTGGGAGTGGAGGCTTTGAGCAGGGGCTGGATGCTACTGGGTAGCTGAGGGGCCCGCCCATACAGGGCTTCAAATGGGGACATTTTGATAACAGGGTGATAGCTTATCCAGTAAGCTAGCAAGGCGCTGGGCAATTAATGGTTCCAGCGGGCAGGATCTGAGGCAGCCAAATTCTGAGGGATGGAGACAAGATCTCCGTTAGCCCGTTCTACTGCCCCATTAGTAGAAGGGTGGTAGGGAGCAGCGAAACTCTGGTGGTTTTAAATAGCAAAGTTAATTCCTGTACTACCTGGGAGGTGAAGTTCAAACCATTGTCCGAGAGCAAGGTCTGGGGCACCCATGCTGGGTGAAAATGGAGCGAACAAGAAATAGGGTGGTAGCCTTAGCTGTGGCTGCAGGGACTGAGATCGCCTCGACCCACTTAGTTAGATGGTCTATGGCAAGAATAATATACTTGTGACCATATAGATCAGTGGGGAGGGGACCCACCACATCAATACTAATGACATTGAAAGGCTTGGTTGGTGCAACAAAGGAGTGCTGATATCTAGGGTTGGCCCAGTCTTGGGATCGGCAGGTCATACAGGCTTCCAGAACCTCTTGGATAGTTTTGACCATTTGGTTCCAGTAGCAGCGTGACTTCAGCCACTCATGGATCTTCTTGACCGCACCAAGCCCAACAGTAGTGTGGCCTTCCAGGATGACATCAGTATGAGAGGAGGGTCAGATGTAGGGAAGCCACTTATTGTTGACTTTCTTGTATAGTAATCCATCCTTGATCTGGGTGTCTTGAGTCATCCGGCGGAGTTCAGCTTGGACCTGGGGGGATTCCAGTTCCCATCATTTAGGCTGTCCTATCAAGTCATAGAGCTGATCCTCCTCCGGGGTCAGGACTGCTAATACCAGCACCCTGGAGAGTCCGTCAGCGTTTTGGTGAATAGCGCTGGTGCAGTGGATGATGGTGAGGCCGTATCTTTGTAGTCGTAGGGCCCACCTGGCCAACCGTCCATCCAGGTCTTTCATTTGTTGCAGCCATCGAAGGGAAGAATGGTTGGTAATAATAGTAAAATGGGTACCGTAGAGGTAGGGCTGGAAATGCTTGATGGCTAAGAGAACTGCTAGGCATTCCCTCTTGGTGACGGTGTAGTTCAGCTCAGCCTTGCTTAGGGTCTTGCTAAAATAAGCTATGGGATGATCAACCTTGTTCTCATCATGCTGAGCCAGGATAGCCCCAACAGCGATGTTGCTAGCATCCATGAACAGCAAGAAAGGCTTTTCAAAATGGGGATGAACTAGAACAGGTTTAGTACATAAGGCTGTACATAAAGCGTTGAAGGCCTGTTCCTGCTCAGGTCGCCATTTGAATAGTACATTTTTTTGTAGAAGGTAGAACAACAGCTTGGCAAGGTCAGCAAACTGTGGGATGATCTGACGGTAATAGCCCACCATACCTAAAAAGACTTGGATATCTCGTAGGCTTTAAGGGCGTGACATCTTTTCTATGGCATCGACCTTGTTGGGGATAGGTTGAATGCCAGCTTGGAGACCTTATGGCCTAGAAACTCTAGCTCAGGCTGGAAAAAGGAGCACTTCGAGAGCTTAAGCTTGATGAAGGCCTTTTGGAGATGTTTGAAGACTCGCTTAAGATGATTGACATATCCATTAGAAGTTTGCAAAAAAATGGTGATGTCATCCAGGTAGACTAGGACACAGGAGAGCTTCAGGTCCCCAAGGATCCCATCCATGGCGCTCTGGAATGTGGCCAGGGCGTTGCAGAGGCCTTGGGGCATCCAGGTGGGCTCGAACAGCCCTTTGTGGGTTATTAGAGCACAGTCGGCTCAGTTTTCAGGAGCAAGCTCAACCTGCTAATACCCGCTGGCGAGGTCCATGGCTGAGAATTACTGGGAACTTGCAAGCAGATGGAGAGAATCATCAATCCGGGGCAAATGATAGCTGTCCTTCTTGGTGATGGAATTGAGTTGTCAATAATCTATCACCACCTGGTGCTTGCCATCCTTCTTTCAGACCAGCAAAGAGGGGAAGAACAAGGACTACGTGAAGGGACCAAGAGCCCCACTTTGAGCAGCTGTTTGAGTTCTACCATGACCTGGGCCTCTTCAACCTTGCTCTTGTGGTAAGGCTGGGACCAAAAAGGGGGGGCGTCCCCAGTTTCTACATGGTGAAGGACTCCGTTCATCCTTCCAAAGTCGTAGGTCGAAGTGGAGAATAGATCCATGTATTCCTCCAGGAGCTCCTGAACTTTAAGTCGCTGTTCATCAGAGAGGTCCTTTCCTATGTTAGTGTCAACCAAATTAACCAAGGGTGGTGACTCCAAGCCGAAGTCCCTTAAGTCCCCAAAGCTTTGGATGTCAGCAACAGCCCCCATTGGTAACAGGTGGATGTAAGCGGCAGGTTGTTTAGGACCTATAACTTTTGGTTTGTCATTCAGGTTGGCTAGCAACACTGATATCGATCTGGCATATGCTGAATCAAGGATTTGGGGGCAGGTCAGCACTTCCTAAGGAGATGGGTTATCCAGACCTCGGACCTCCAGTAAATACCCCAAGGGAATGTTGACATGGACCCTGGTGTCAACGATGACCTGGGATTTTGGGGGCATGGTAGTCACCTGAGGCAAGTAAACCGGCATCCCCTCTGATTCATCCACAGCAAGAGGGGGTAGCTGGACTTGAGAGCCCCGGATGTGGTACTCAAGCCAGTCAATTCATCCTTCGGTCTCCAGTAAACAGGCTCAGGCCTTGACATCAGCCCTAGAATCATGGGCAGTCTTGAAAACCAGAGGGACTCGATGTCTTAAAAGGGAGAGAAAACCACCATCATAGTGGATAACAGCTGAATAGTCTCAAAGAAACTGGGTCCCAAGGAGCAGATTGTAGCTAGTGTTGTCCAGAGCGATGGCAGTTGTGTCCAAAGCGAGCTTTCTGAACTGAATCAGTAGAGAGGAATAGGCCCCTATGGATCAGGTACACTGAGGGCCAGCCATGCCATACTCTACGTAGTGCAGCATATTGGGGGCGACCTTGATGCGTTTCATTAGCTTGGAAGAGATAATTTTCATGGGGGAGCCACTGTCAACTATGGCGTAAACTGGAATCTTATGGACCCGGATGGTGACTTGGGTGACAAAAACTCCCAAAATGAGGCAGCAACGTAAGGAATATGGGAGAATCATCAGAATAAGAGTAAGCAGTATCAATGTCTTTATTGTCATTAGATACCGCAGCTACTTCCATGGGGTTAACGGCTTCTGGTTTGTGTGTAGGGGATACTTGAGGCTGGACAGGGGTGTCAGCATGAAGCGCCTCATCCTTCATGCTGACTGCTCTTTTCCCACCTCCTCAGCTAGACGTTTTCAACAAGTCTTAGCGCTATGCCTAAAGCCATTTCAATAGGTGCACCGAGGATGGGGTTTTCTGGTTCTCGACTACATGGACCCTAGGGCAGTTAGAGGAACCAGCGGACGCAGCTTTAGAGTGCAGGATCGTGGCAGGGATCTCGTTGAGGGCCTCCTTAATCTCCCTGATACAAGTGAACCCATTCTTTTGCCCAATCATGTGCATCTGGACCTCAGGATAGGACCCCAGGGTGGAGATGATGGCGGTGATGGCGTCACCCAGAGAGATACGGTTTGTCATAACCAAAGGTTGCGCTTGAGCATAGAACTGGTTGGCAAACTCCATGGGGTTTTCTCCTTTGTTAAGTTGAATGGCCATGAACGCTTGCTTCTGGTTGGCCGAGGTTTGGTTACTGCTGAACTCTTGGACCAGGGCGGTGTGGACCTGTTCCCAGGTGTTAAACTCCTTTAGATGGGGAGCCATGATTTCCCAGGCGGTGCTGTCTAGGCAGGAGTGGATGTGCTTCACCTTTTGTCAATCGGTGGCCTCTTCCATGGAATTGTCATAGGCATATAAGAAGGAGGCGATACTCTCCCATCTGGGGGTGAACTTTTCCTTGAAGCTAGGTTTAAAGTTAGCGACAATAAGAGTGGAAAGGGTGTTAATGCCTGGGATAGGTGTCAGCTCCAAGATCTCTGTTTCTGCATATTCTCAAGGAACCCGCTGATCTGACCGCCTCCACAAGCCTTCTAAGACTTCTTGGATGTATTCCCAATTTTGACTGAGGATGGAAGTGGACGCCTTGCTGGCAACCTACTCCTTTAAGGATTGAATCTCGGCGTTCTATTGTTGGAGCTGGTTTTTGATGGTGGCCAACTGCATCTCAAACCCACGACATGTGTTTCAAGCCAGGAGATGTGAGCGTCGGTGAGCCTCATGAAAGTGCTGAGGTTATCCATCTCATCTGACAGCGCTTCAATGGAGACCCTGGGGTTGAAGGGGCACCATCCGCTCAGAGCTTGCACCCCAAAGCCACCTTCTGGATCTGGTCCCGCAGAGCAGCCAGGGCGGTTATTATATCCCTTCGCCAGGGGTCTTTGGGTTCGCCTGAGGTTGGGAGGCCTAAAGGCCCTTGAGGCCCACGTGGTCCCTCGGGTCCAGCTGGCCCTTGACGCCCTTTGGGACCTTCTGGCCCAGCATCCGCAGGGGATAGTCGCGAGAGGCCAGCTCTCAGTAGCGCTGCTGTAGGGCCATAGCAGTTCTTCAAATTGTTGTAAACGCTGGGTCCATGTCACTTCAAACTGCTGGGCGTTTTGGCAAAACTTCTCCTCGAGGTAGCCAGAGATGCTGCTATCTAATACCACAACTTGATCGCGGATCTCATTGATTAGTCGTTGGTTATCAAGTATAGCTTCATGATTGTTGTGCACAAAGGAGGAGGCAGCGTCATAGAAGTTGATTATATAGGAATGTAAATTTTGGTTGAGCCCTAGGTGCCGGGAGACCTCCTGATGGTGTAATCCTACTAACTGGAGGAGGTGATGAATTGTGGGATGGACAAAGTTATGAAGGTAGCGATCAGGCCCCAAGGTAAGCTCCCCAGCAGGTAATACAGATGAGGCGTAGAGGTCCCACATTGTGGATGGTACAGCGGAGGCACAGAAGCAGCTGGAGCGGGCGCCCTCAGTGTAGATGCTGTGGATTAATTGTTGAACAACATCATTGGTATGTTTGAACTGAAGTTGATATTGAATCCCATCTAGGGAGGGCAGCGAGAGTTGGAAGGCAGCATGGAACTCTAGCCTTTCCAGCTGTAAGGGTGGCGTTGCATACCGCGAAGTACTAACCCATCAAGTAATGCTCCTCAATTGACCAATCATTTGGTCATCAGGGCTGCTATTAGTTTCCATTTATGTGAGACATTTTCACTTAGGTCAGCTCGGAGCCCCTGTAGTGAGCACCACTTCTGTTGGCACTACAGTTCCTTGAACTGGCGCCAGGGTTTGCAGTGGCTCAAAGCTGGAAAAATTGGAAAAGAGCACCGAAGAGGAAATGGAAAGATGAGTTAGTTAACAAATAATTTATTAAATTAAAATGCTTCGATATTTATAGGGTGCATCAGGACTCGTTGCCTTCAGGATCTTCAGAGCCCCATCTGATCAGGATCTTTACTGATATTTTGGAATGGCCTCCTTGAGGGCGTCCTCGATGGATAGCGTCGCTCACCTGACTGAAAGGGTGGAAAGGCCGTTCTACGTGACTCAGGAATAGGTGAGGATGATCCTGAAAGAGTTTTTTCTTGGTTAGGTTTGACAACCAATTTGGCACAGCAAGAATCAGAAGATGGGAATTCGATACAATTTTTATCTCAGATCCTGACAGATAACTTATTTGGGGCTATAAAACTTTCTTGCATTTTATTTTATTAGGACAATGTTACTGTTTTCTCTTGCACTTTTAATGAGCATTTAGCTCATTTAAAAGAAATATTTGTCAAATGCGCCGCGCTTTACTTAAGCTAAAACCATCTAAGTGTGCTTTTTAAAACTGAGATGGAATTCTTAGGCCATAAAGGTAATCGCAATGTGGTTTTACATTTATATAATATAATAAAAGCTATTTTATCATGCCTGTTTCTATAAGCTTGCGCAATATTAAAGTGTTTTTAGGGATGTTTGGTTATTACTGACAATTCATCCCCCATTTTGCTGAGATTGAGGAGCCTTTATTCTATTTATTGCACAAGAAAGTTCCTTTCTTATGGGAAAAATTGCAACAGCAAGCATTCAATCTTTTGCGTCAAGCTTTAGTTAGTTCCCCAATTTTAGCCCATCATGATTTTTCAAAACCCTTTATCTTATTTACTGATGCCAGTGATGTAGCTATTGGGGCTATTCTGGCTCAGAATGATTCCAACCTGGTTGACTATCCCCTCGCTTGTTTTAGTAAAACCCTTTCCAAGGCAGAACGCAATTATATCATTACTGAGAGGGAATGCCTTACAGTCCTATCTGCCATCAAGCATTTTCGCCCTTATCTCTATGGCAAACATTTTACTATCATCACGGATCACGCTTCCATGAAATGGTTACAACAAATGAAAAATCCTGATGGATGCTTAGCTAGATGGGCGTTAAAGCTTCAGAAATATGACTTTTCAATTTAACATCGCACTGGAGCTATACACCAAAATGCTGATTGGCTTTCTTAATTACCTATACTAACTTTATTCACTGCTGAGGAAGATCATATCATTGATCTAATTGGCAGACCTGAACTCTGGTATCGTGAATCTAAGGATGTTATAGCAAAGCTACAATCCTTAACCAAGAATACTAAAGTTAAAGAAGGTTCTTTATATAAGAAGTTGGGATATAAATGGCTGCCTTTTATTCATCCCTCTGCGAGGAATGATACTATTATGGAGGCTCATCAAACTGTAGGTCATGGAGCTGTCGCTAAGACTTTACAATGGTTGAAAATTCATTGTTATTGGGATAACATGCTGGAAACTGTGCATGATGTGTTGGAGACTTGTCTCACTTAACAACAGCGTGGTGGAAATCTGATTTACCAACAAAAAATTGTGGGACCTTCAGAACCTTTTTCCACTGTGAGTATTGATGTGGTGAGCCCTCTCCCTACTGCTACTTATGGACATCACTATATTATATTAGCTATCGACCATTTTACCAAATGGATTAA